>JAADYG010000018.1:0-111754 GCA_023338115.1 Phytopythium boreale
CCAACGCGTTGTTTTCGAGCCGACATGTCGCGCTTCACCTCTCTCGCGAGTGTGTGTGTGGACGCCAATTCCCCCAACGCGACGTGTTTTCGCTCGTTTGTGGGTCGTCACGGATCTGTACCCGTGGGTCGACCGTGATGAGTTTTACCTTCTATTTGTGTGACTGTGTATTTGTTTTTGTTGTTCGTTTTGGAAGTTGCCCCGTAGCCTGCAGACAGCTGCACTAATGGATAATTTGTTACTTTTTTTCTTGTGTTGTGCCTGCACCCTGGGCGAAGTTGCTTCGCGTTCTTCCGGTACTGCTGTGTATATTGTTTGCATGCACATGCTGCCAGTTCCTGACGCCATCGCATTGTCGATATTTGGGTACGTTATTACAGGAAATAGTTGCTAAATAAAACGAGCCTTGTGACCTCATGACTAATGTTGCGCGAAGGTACCAGTCAGACCAACCCAAGTCTATCACGCACATTTCGCGAAAGCCAAGGAAGACTTGGGTGACGATGGACGCGCCGATCGACGAGAACACCAAGCGCACGGTGCAGCAGATCCCGCTGCTGACGACCCGCGCTGGGCCGCGCGACGGTGACAGCTGGACGACGCGGCTCAAGGAGGAGTACCTCGCGCTCATCCAGGTTGCGCTCCTCGCTCCTCGCTCCGTTGCTTGTCTTTTAGAAGCGACTTCGACTGACTCCTTCTCCCCTGGGGAATTTGCACAGTATGTGAAGATGAACAAGGCGGCCGACAATGACTGGTTCACGATCGAGTCGAACAAGGCGGGCACCCGGTGCGTGCTCACCGACTGTACTCATATCGCTAGGAGCAATATCCGGACTCGTCGTGCTAACCAAGTTCTATCGCGCTCATTTCATCTAGATGGACGGGGAAGTGCTGGTCGTTCCACAATGGGCTCCGCTACGAGTTTGACCTCGAGTTTGAGGTACGCGACAGCCTTACGAGCTTTTTTGTGCTGCTGAATTGACGGCTCACATTGTGTCGTGCTGCCCTGCTTCGTGGTTGCTCTAGATTCCGGCGACATACCCGGTCGCGAACCCGGAGCTGTGCATCCCTGAGCTGGAGGGCAAGACGTCCAAGATGTACCGGTCCGTGAAACCTGCGCTTTTGTTTTCGTTTGCCATTGCGCTGCCGTCATCAGTGGTGTCGGCGTGCATGCTTCGTTTCGATTCGCTCACGTTGTCGCTCGTGGTTTTGCGTGTAGCGGGGGCAAAATCTGCCTGACAATCCACTTCGCGCCGCTCTGGCAGAAGAACGTGCCTCGGTTCGGCATTGCGCACGCGCTCGCGCTCGGGGTAAGCTCTCTGTTATGCATCATCTTCTCGCTATTGTACTCGCCTGGTATTTTAGTCTCACGTCATGGTTTGCCACTTTCTATCCATCGCTAGCTCGCGCCTTGGCTCGCCGCGGAGGTCCCTGATCTGGTCGAGCGCGGCGCGATTACTTCGGTGTAGAGCCATGCTGTTGATGTCTGCACTCGTTTGATCAAGGTTATGCGCACCAATGATATTTGGTCGAATGTGAGCACAACGGAACGCCAAGAATGCTGGCTTGAGGCTCGGGAGCATCTACTGCTTGATTTCGGTCGATTCTTCCCCTCTTCGGTGCTGTTCTAATCGATTTTGTACATACAGGCATGCAGCAGTAGACGTGCGGCATCTTCTAAGCGGTATACAATCTAGACGTCTGGTAGGCTGGGTTGGATCTACATTTGCGAACTCGCTGGGAGTGTGGTGTTCGTGCGGTGTATCGGCCGCGGAGGCTGCGTTCGCCTGCGGCTCAGGCCACAACTCGCTCCTTGTGGCCATGTCGTGGGCGCTCTTACCCGCCGACGCGCTACCACCGAGGTGGCGCTTGGATAATTCGATACTTCTAACGCCGCACGCTTCACGGGAGCAGCGATAGCAGGCGGTGGGGAGACAGCAGCGTCGGTGACGAAGCAGGCGCTGGACAGTTGAGACTTGGGAGCGGCGAAGGCAGCGGTAGGACTGGTGCGATCGGAGAGAGCGAGACGCTTGGACAAGCAGCAGTAGTTACCGAGCTCTTGCCAAGCTTGGTGTGTGCACAGCAGAACCCAGAGCGCTGCGCCCACTTCGGGCACCCCTGGAAGTCGCATCGTTTGCCACCTCCATGGGAGCGACACAGCCGATTCTGGTGCGCGTTCTTCGTGCAGCCGCCGACCCTGCACTGGCGGCCGCCCCCATGGGACTTGCAGAGCCCCCTGGTCTGGGCAAACTTGGAGCAGCCATCCTTCTTGCACCGGGAGCCGCCTCCGTGTTCAGGACACTTGCCGCGACTGAGAGCCGACTTATTACAGCCCTTGACGCTGCAGACCTTGCCGCTGTGTCGATTGCAGAACCCGGCCGAGCGTCGAAGGTTGGGGCAATAGGGGTACGAACAGCGGAGCTGCTTCCGGTCGGCAGATCCGCTGGCATTGGCTGGTGCTGTGGCCGATGTGGAACTCCCGTGCGACGCTGCGACGCGCTTCTTCTTAATCGGAGGCATCGACAGCATGGGCAGCGGGGGCGGCGGCAGGCACGACGTGAGGAAGGGCATGGAGCCTGCTGATGACGACGCCTTCGGCAGCGGCTTGGATGTGTGGCGATCCATCAAGCCGTGGAGTGGCGATGGCGCTGGGCCGTCGTTGAAGAAGGGAGGCAGTCTTCCGAACTCCTGGATGAACACGCGCGGCGGTGACACGATGGTGTTCATGATGGAGACCGGCAGCGGCGACTGTGCCGGCAGCGAAAATGTCGCGCATGTGCGGGCTGACAGCGGCTGGAGCCGCGTGAACCGCGGAGAGCTCTCGAACGAGATCTGGGGCAGTGAAATGTCCACGTGCGAGCGCTTCGACAGCGAGGAGGAGCTGTTCCCTTGATGCTTGACTGGAGTCAGCACCAACTGGCGGGGAGACGCAAACTCGCCTTCCATCAGCAGCTCCCGCAGGATGTCGCTCTCTTCTGACGAGCAGGATGCTCCCCGTCGGTCCGCTTCCACGAACCCATTCGCGAAAAACATGGCGAATGAGGCGGCAGTTGTCGGCTTTCGTTGATCGCGCGGCGAGATAGTTGGGATCCTGTGCAACCTGGCTGGACGATCTCCGCGAGAGGCGACCGGACTGGACTGACGGAAGTCGAAAAGTGAATGCTTCTGATGGACGGAGGTCCGTCGCACCGAAGAGAATTGCACGCGGCGCGCAGCGGCTCCAGCAGCTGACTCCCCCCCGTGAAAACGTTCCGAAACGACCATTTCGCCCCCGCTGGGCTTCCGCTCTGGTTTCCCTTCTCCTCACGGAGAAAAAGCGCAGTGGACTGTTGATTCACGGCATCACGCAACGACGCCGCGCAGCCCACGAGCGTGGCGTTGCCAAGGCCGCTATTTATATCGGCCAACTGCTCGTGGAGCGCTCCACACTTGAATCAAACTGCTGCGGCAAGTACCAGCAAGCATCGAGCCAACCGCCGGGTTCCGGTAGGAGCTGCGCCGCTCCACAGCAGTTTCACTAGAGCAGCGGCAACGGCGTCAGGCTGCGCACGGCAACAACAACAACAACCACAACAGAAAACGTATCTCGAGTGGTTAATGATCAGCAACCATTCAACGGTAGAAGCGCACCTTGACTAGCGCGCGGGCGACGCAACGCACGGCACACTCCGAGAACTGTGCGCCCTGCGATCGTGCAATTATTGCCTGCTGGACATGTCGTCACACGGCTCGGCAAGATCCCAAATACAACGCTAATCGTTTTCACCACGAAGACGCACCGATCCGATCCAAGAGTCCAGCGAACAGCAAACGTGGAGCTCCAGGAGATCCAACCTTGGTTAACGGTGCACCGATCTTCTACTGATCAGATGCGGCTTCGTCCTTCGCCGCCCGGATCAGACTCAACTGGTCGAGCTTCACCGGAACCTTGCACAGCGGACAGGAAGTGAACCCGTCCGTCTCCATCTGAATTCACGCACACAAATACAATCGACGGGGTCAGCTTCCTACCAGCGTCGCATGAAGTCACTCCCATCACCATCGTGTGAACGGCATGATTCTTCGTGAGCGTACCTTTTTCCAGCAGACCATGCAGCAAATGTGGCCACACTGGGACGCGTATGCCTTTCGCGTGATCTCGTAGCACACAGAGCACTGCGGATCCTTGATGACGGCTGCCGTTGCGCTTGAACCTGGGCCGTGGTGCCGTCTTCGCTTGGACTGCTGTAGCTTCGCAAAGAACGACGATATTCCAGACGATGGGCGAGGAGCAGCAACTCCACTTCGATCCGACGAGGCTGACACGCGAAGCCCGCGAGCGTTGGCCATGTCAATAAATCGACCAGAAATCGACCCACCCAGCACTTTCGGCATCAAGTCAATCAACTCTTGGCAGTCTGGACCTTGAAGCAGATTGCAGATCCCATCGAGCGCCAGCTCGACGTCTTCGTCAGCATGCAACTGCCGAACGAATCCGTACAGCTTGGAGACATCAGGCGCTGATAGGACTCGTCGTGCAACGACCGGAAAAGCGCCGGCCGAGGCCGTCTCGCGCGGGTTGTCCAGCCGCGGTGCTTGCTCCGGCTGCTGCTTCTGAATCGAGCTCGTCTCACTGGGCCTGCCCGCGTATTCGAAGGTGGGAGCACCGACACTTGGCGGGCGGGATTTCGGCGCGACGAACGGACGCGAGATGGAAGACGTTGTGTCAACAATCGCTGCATTGGCGGACAGCATCGAGCCAAGCGTGCGCTTCTGCTGAACCGGTCGCTCTTCACGTCTGGGCAACATCCCTGCTCGATTCGAAGCAGGAGCTACATGGGCATTGGAGAACATACACAAGTTAGAACATCTTCGTTCGAGGAAGCGCACGCGTTAAAATGATCACGACAGCCGTACCGGGGCGGTCAATGCTGATGTCCGAGCGCCGTAGCAGGCCAGGATCTACGTATGACTGGCCGTCACCAATTGCCGTCGTTTCAGCCTCCATCAGTTGCAGCGCTGCTTGTGCTCCACCTGGACTCGACTGCTGGATCTCAGGGATGACCGGAGAGACAAATTTCTTCGACAGGCCGATCGATTTTGCTGGCTTTGAGATGATCGGCTGCGTGATTGCGCTGTTCTTGTTCGCCTTGAAAAACCGAGTGAGCCCGATATGCGCTTCACCTACAACACGTACATACGCCGATGTTAGCCTGACCAGAAAATATGCTTCAATGCTGGGACACCACGGCTCGTTGAGGTATTCACTTCCTCACCGTAGTTCTTGCAAGTAAAACAGAACGGCTGCAACCACTTAGAGAGGCACTTCTGCTGCTGCTGGTACGCGAATCGCTCATCGCACAGGATAATAGCTCCGTAGTCGTGCCGATGGCGAATCACTCGACCAACAGCTTGGTTGACGGCTCGCGCAGCTTGCTGAATGTACCACTGGTTCCCCGTCAGTTTCTGCAGGAAATACATGCGAAGAAACTGGTTAGAGCTGCTAGACGGCGTAGCATACACCTAATATAGCGCACAACGTACGAGTTCACCAGGAGGAACGACAGCCTCGTCAAGGATCCCCTTCTTCAAAATGATCTTCGGGTCCTTGGTTGGGGGAAACGGAAGTCCCGTAATAATGACGGCACGGCCTTTGTCGTTGGAGAAGTCGATTCCTTCGCTAACCTGCAACATTATACATCACCATCGAGTAAGCTCCGCCTCCAAGTCCAAACTTCCAATTCAGACAGCGTATCAGCATGGTCCTCACCTTTCCACGGCACACAGCGAAAAACACAGCACCGTTCGGATTGTCTGTGATCGCCTCGTGATACTCGTCAACGACCGTTTTGAAGTCCAACCGACCACGCGGCTCCACGAATGCCTGCTTCTGCTGAAGAATCCGGTCCCAAATCGATGTCTTCGACTCTCCTTCTCCAGGACGTTGCCACCGCCCGATACTTTGCTCCAGGTTCGTGTACGACGGGAAAAAGACCAGCAAGCCCTTTGGCACCAGCCGAGAAAAGTTGACAATCGTATTGCCAAGCTCGAGCTGGTACGCGTCGGTGGATCGGATGTTGTAGCTCGAGTTCAACCTTTTCCCAGTGACCCCAGTGCCCACCACTCCGACCCACACTTGGTTGGAGTCAATGACGTGACTGTTCTCGAGTCGAACCGGAAACTCGATGCCGAGCTCCTTGATCGTTGTCTCGAGGGGAGATAATGTGCCACTGATCAGCACAATCACTCGATTAGGACGTGCTGGCTTACAGTACAGATTGCACGATGGCTCGCTTACCTGGTCAGAATGACATTGTAGACGTTGTTGGCGCAAATCTCTTGGAACGACACGCCGGGGTGAAAGCACCAGTAGTTGAATACACGGATTGAAGACTTGTTCTTCCGCACAGCGTTGAAAAAACGACCAGGGCCCAGCGCCCTACGCCAACGGGTTCAGCATTAACAATTTGCTGAACACAGCAGGAATCAAGACGTAGTGTAGAGCTGTACCTGTCCTGCGTTTCTTGAATGTGCACGCGATAATTCTTCGCGGACTACAAAGCACAGAACACAGTTAGTTAGCCAGGCACCCAGTTTCATGATCTTGGGTGACGTTGACGCACGCACCTGGACATGCTTCTCCTTGTCTCGGAAGATCGTGCTCAAGAACGAAAGCAGAGTGTCCAGTTTTGACGCTGCTCGTTGCGCGTCATTGCCATCGTTAGCCTTCTCGATAATCTGCTCGATCATGCTGAGAACGAGCGGACACGTCTCAAAGTTCACGTTGAACTGCTGAAAAAACTCGAAGATGTAGTTCCCTGGCTGCTCATTCTCAGGCAAAACGAAGTCAGCGACTCAAGCACTTATAATCCAGGAAACATCGACAATAACTTGCCCTGGTAAACCCGCCTGTCGACGATAGTGGAAAGCTGTTGAGGCCCTTGTCGATCTCCAACAGCAATGCCTTGAGCGTCTGGGCGGACTATTTGACAGATTTGTCGACATGGACAAAAAATATGTCAGGTTAGTCGACAAAAACCGGCAACCCAGGAAAAAGAGGCATCGACAGCTTACCTCAACGTTTAAAGAGCTGTCCGGACCGAGGACGATTTGATGGTCCATCAAGGCCCTGATGAACTGATCCACTTCCGCGACGCATCCTGCAATGTCCGTTGATGTCAGAGCGTACGAAGCAGCCTCGCTCGCTATCGATTCCTGGGCGATGACACGTATGATTAGTTGCCTGCGATATGAGGTGCGTAAAAGGCCAATGTGGCAGTTGGCAGTTCATACCACGTTGTGGGCTTCGTCGAAGATCAGCACCGCGTTCTCGAGCGATATGCCGATTGATCGACGCGCCATGGGATCGATGAGGTAGTTGTAGGGCACGAACACGATCTCCGAGTCGGGGATGATGCTGCGCGTCTTGAAGAAGGGGCAAATCTGCAAGTAGCACGTGCATGATGCATGAGATGACGCGAACACTCCGTGACACGAGTCACGACCCAAAACACGCACATGCTTCTCCTTCATGGACTCCACCAGCTCCTCAATGTCCATGATCGGCAGCGCCGACTTCTTGCCGCGTCGAACAGACGAGTCAAAGCCCAATTTGTACTGACACCTAGCGCAAAACACACGTCAGCCGAGACCCCCACAAGCATATCACCACCCGTAACCAAGCCACCAGAAAAGCGGCAACCAACTTTTTCGCCTTGACGGTCGATCGGCACGCCAGATTCTGCCGCGTGCCGCGCAGCTGACCCACTTTTTCGTGCACGCAGAGGTGCTCGCGCGAGCCCAGCACGGCCACGCGTGGCCGGTACGTCGTATTCTTGAGTTCTTGAACGACTTGCTTCAGCTGCGAGTGTGTGCGCGACGAGTAGACGATGCGAGGCAGCCTGGAGCCTTCATTTTCCTCCCCCGCCGCGCCGTCGCCGCCGTCGTAGCCTTCGTACGCGAGCGTTGGCTGCCGCCGCGCGAACGCCGGCGCGCTCGAGCCGAGAGGCGGGAGGTTCTTCTCGACGTGCCGGCGCCACGCGAGCGTCGCGCACAAGAGACAAAGTGTCTGATAGTGTACATATCAAGAAATCGGCAGCGGCGATCGGTAAGTACAAAGCAGCACGCGTGTTGGTGGCGACCAACCGTCGGGGGACACCGACCTTGCCCGTTCCCGTGGGGCTCTCGAGGATGGCGTTCTGCTTGGACGACAGCGCCAGGATGACCTTCTCCATGTACACCAGCTGCGAGTCGTACGGCTGGAACGGAAAGTCCACCGGGATGCCGCAGATCTCGAGCGTCACGCCCATAGTCGCCGCCGATCGCTCGCCGCCTGCGCACTTTCTTGCACTTGAGCCTCAAGTCTTGAGGGGCAACCGACTGGCCAGGCCTACAATGTAGTGTACGACACGTAAATATGATGTGTCACACACAAAACAGAGCGGCTTCAACATGCTTGGGTGCTTGCTTCCCTTGCTTCCCGGGTAATTTGTGACGTGGGGCTACAAGCATGAAAGCGCCCAGTAGTCTATTTCTGCTGCTCCAGTATTTTAGTTTCACAGGAGTTAACGCTTAACTTGCTGGGAGCCATCGGTGCCGTGCAGGAGCCACTCAGGACCAAGTTGTGTCTGCTGTCGGCCGCCTTTCGTCTGCTCGCGCAGCCGTCGACATGGTCGTGCCGCTAACAGCGTTGAGCACTGCAAACACTACCACTGGCCACCGCCAGCCAATGAAACGGTGCCGGGATCACGCAGAGGAGTACACTGCCATGCTGGTGAGAGACTGGCTAGAACGATCCGCGCTGCGTACGACAGTGCAGACGTTCGACGAAGAGTACGCCAGACTGGACAGAGAAGTTCCGGGAGCATCGGAATGGGCGCGACTGGTTGAGCTGCTTCAACCTGCATGCCTCGCTGCCGCTCGACGAGACTCCGTCGCTGTGAAAACGAGACCAGCGACGACTCTACTGCGATTGCTGGTGGAGTCTTTGCTCAAAGAGCAGACACCGTTGGCAAGCACTAGCGGCACGCTTCGGCTGACGAGGCCTCGTCAGCAGTCCACGATCATCATGACCAAGCGGATCCCAGCCAGCGACGCTCTATCCATCTCAAACAAACGTCAACTACCGCGAGCGACAGGTCCAGAGACGGCAAGACGGATATCGGCAATCGGCAACAACGAGCGCAAGACGACCCTTGCCAGCCCCAGCTCGCTTCGCCCAAAGTCCGCGATGGTTTGCAAAAGCATGGCCGACCTGATCTCGCGGACCAGCGATGACTGCGCCAGACCTCAAACCGATGAACCGCCCAGCACCGCCGGTCTCAAGAAGCCGTCCCGCCCTATCAGCGCCGCTAGTTTTCTTGTAAACCGCAGCGGCAGCAACTCCCCTGACAACACCCCATCGAGCAGGACGGCATCTGGCAGCACCGACACGCCCGAGTCAAAGTCACCTCAGGCCGACAAGATGACGCGCATAGCCTCTCTCAAGTCTGTCGTCCTACCGAACGCTCGCCATTCGAGCACCGTCTCCGTCGCTTCGCTGCCTCAAATCACCGAGGCAAATGACGCAATTGCTGGCGACGACTGCGACGACAATCATCCCCAGGAAACCGAACCGGCCCTCCTTCTGGAGGAAATGAGCGAGGAGTTGTTGATGTCCCAGTTCTCATCGCTTTCCAAAGAGGCGATCAAGACGATCCGTCGAGTCCGCACCAAGTCAAACGCCTACAATCAAGAGTTCGAGAAGGCCAAGCGCACGATCGACAAGATCCAAGCGCGGGAAAAGCAGCGCCAGGTTCGACGCGTGCTAGCAACAGAACAGACAGAGCTGCTCAGTAGCGCGATGGATGGCTTGACGAACGAACCGTGCGCGTTGTGCCAGCACGTCTTCCCTAAGAAGAGCATGGTGATGAAGGTGACGTACAAGGCCATTTTCGACCTTCGAGCGTCGTGGGCGGCCACAGCCAACGTCGACGATCGGCATAACCACCATACCAATGTCGCTTCCGATAGTCCGCATACAAGCAAGCCAGCGGCGGACGACAGCGACCCTGAGGACCGCTCTCAAGTCGCTCACTTCTACGACGAAGTCCCGATCTGCGCGTTTTGCAAGCAGCTCGTCCTGAATGTCTCGCTCTATCGGGTGCGTTTACTTGCGCTGATAGTGTATTTCCCAGCTGTCCCGCTGCAGTTAGGCTCATGATGGCTTCGCTGTGCCAACTCTAGTCATCGTCCGCGGAGATGCGAGCCAAACGGGTCGAGGCAGCGAAGGCAGCGACCGAGGCGCACCAACAGAAGGAGAGCGAGCGATTGCGCGCGCTCAGCCGCTGCGACCCGCTCGACTTCCACTCGTATCTGCTCAACAGCGACGAGGACGACAGCGACACGGAAGAAGTGCTGGAGTGCGGCGCAGACGGCCGCCAGCGCATCGTGCGGCGCAAGAGGCTGCACAAGGTCAAAGTGGTGGCGAACCGCGGGCTCGTGGGGAAGCACTTGCATCACGACAAGCTGCGGAGCGAGTCGGTGCATGCTCTGAACAACAAGGAGTGGCAGCAGATCACCAGCTGAGGAGACGGTATGCCATTGCGTTCGGGTTATGGCTACATTCAGCTACGAAATGATACTAAAACAGTACACGTGGAGATAACTTTTAGCTCGATTTTTCTGACCTTTTACGCAAAACATCTGATTCTTCCGATCGTTTCTCGCATTTTCTCGACTCGATAGGAAACGTCTCAGGTAAAAATAAGGCGCAGAATCGCTGTCTGCTGATGATTGGCTAAAATGGAATTTTCAAGGTTTGGAAGCATGGAAACCTAGGTCGGCTACAACGCACACGAGCGCCGATGTGCCCACGCCACTATTCTTTCCTTTACGACGACAACGCAATGGTCGAAGCCTTCGAGCAGAACATTCGCTCACTGTATTACTACAGCCTAGCAATTCTCCAGAAGGAGGCACCTCATTTTTCAATGGGGCGTCCAGACGCGGCAGCACCTGCCGGTCCGATCCAGCCAGCAACCCTACCCTCTCGGAACAGTCGGTCTTTTCTCCCGTATATCTATACAAGCTCGTACGTTACCTCTTCCCCATAATGTACTTATGTTTATCGTATACTTTGTGGAGCCCATACCTCTTTCTTGCTTGGGACTTATTTCACGCTTGGCCCACCTAATTCCGCGCCATTTCCGCAGTCAACGTATAGACCACCGTCCGTCAGAAGGCTGGGTCTTCCAGCATCCCCGCGGCCTTCAGCAATACTGTACGTAAGGTGACCGACCGACTTGGCGCGTCCGCGGTTCCTTTACGCGCCTCCCTCTCTCGTTCGCGGGCTACTCGGCGGGCTCACTCGCTCTTCTCTTAACCTGCTCTCCCCTCCACCCGGGCCCCGCGCAGAATGGTGTCCACCGAAGAGAGCAGCGGCTCCAAGAAGAAGTTCCTGGGCATCGGCAGCCTGCTGCCGCGTGTCCCGACCTACCTGCTGCAGAAGAAGGACGGCAGCGGAAAGGACGCGTCCTCCGCCGAGAGCGTGCTGCAGCAGGAGCCCGTGGCGGACGGCGACGAGCTCGGTGAGCTCCCGGACTTCCCCAGCGAGCGCAAGTCGCACGATGGAGCGTTGCCCGCGCCGTCGGCCGCGGCGGTCGCGGCAGCCGCGCTCCGTCGCCGCGGCATGTCCATCGAGCAGACCGCGACGTCGCTGTACCGCAAGATGAGTATTCGCCAGAGCTCGGCGCCCGAGCCGTCGACCGAAGGCGCGGGGACGGACGCTAGCGCGTCCTCGCCGCAAGCCGACCCGTCGCTGAAGAACCGTCGCGGCCAGTGCGTCGCGACCGTCTTCGGCACGGGCACGATCCTGGACGTGCGCCTCGACGACGGGTTCTTCATCGTGCAGCTCGTGCCCAACAGCATCGCGTACCTGCGCGAAGACGCGATCATCCGCGAGATCAAGGCGATCGTCGGCGAGCGCGTCAAGACCCGCTGGGGCCTTGCGACCGTCGAGCACTACTACGTCGAGGACGACATGTACAGCATCGCGCTCGACTGGCGCTGGGACGACGAGCACGTCTGGCGCATGAAGGCCACGACCAAGAAGTTTGAGAAGATCTCGCGCGGCTCCATCATGCAGAACACCAAGAACAAGCTCTTCGAGGGCTACTCGTCCTTGCGCGGCAGCACGAGCGTCGGGTATCCCAACGTGTTCGCCAAGCGCAACACGTCGACGCCTTCCAAGAGGTGCGTTACTGTAGAGAGCGGTTATCTGCTTGCGCTCGGCTCTAACTGGTTTGATCATTGCTACAGCAAGACGGACTCGCGCGAGCACGGCCGCGCCCTGACCATGTTTGGCATCTGCACGGTGACGGAGGTCCGCGATGACAAGTTCTTTGTGCTCCAGACGCCGTGCGGCGCCACCGCCTACATGAACGAGGATTCCGTGCGCTTGCTGCATCGCCGGACGCATTTTGCGGACGGCGAGCGCGTCAAGACGCCCTACGGCCTCGGCCAGATCGTCCGTTTCCGCGAAGAGGACGAGACGTACGAAGTCAAGATGGACTCGACGTTGACGACGACGACCCAGGCACCCATGTTGTACATCCACGACATGTACGCGGAAGCGTCGCTGGCCAACGTGAACGCCTCGAGCGGCGCCCAGAACACGCGCCTCACCTCAATCCTCAACATCACGCGGAATTCGGTCTTCAACGCGTCGGCCTCGGTGAAGGCCTCGGCGTCCGGAGGCTTCACGACGCTTTCCAGCGTGCGGCAGCGCGTCTCCTCCATGGCAACGATCAAGATGGCCCCGTACGTGTTCCATCGCGTCCCTAGCTGACCTCTCTATCGCTTGATCTCTAACCGTCCATTGTGTGCATGCTTGCTGCTTGTGATGCACAGGAAGCTGAAGTTCCAGAAGGGCGAGCGCGTCGTCACCAAGTTCGGATCGGGCTTCGTCGTCGACGTGCGTCTGCAGGAGAAGATCTATGAGATCAACCTGCGCCGCCTGAGGTTCCGTGGCTTCTTCCACGAGTCGAGCGTCGAGCCATTCCCGTACGAGCGCGTGACGCACCTCGTCGTCGACGGGCGGACGATCCCGGCCCCGGAGCTGCCGAAGAACACGCCCGAGTTCAAGCGCCGTGCGGTGATCAACGAAGCCATTAAGGCTGCTCGCGAAGGCAAGATGTTCGACGCGAGTACCCCAGACCAACCCATCCAGCCACAGACGGATGCTTCAGCTGCTGCTAGTACTGCTGCCGCTGAGACCGAAGAGCAGGCGCCAACGCCAGCCTCCGAGTCTGTCGCTGCCTCCGCTGCCTCTGTGGAGAGCAGCTGATCGGTCTCGATCTCGGGTGCGACGCGTCCGGTCCGATGCGTCGCGCCGACACGGACGAGCTCGGACGATAACGTTCTCATCTAATTAGTGCTGTTACTGTGTGTTGATGATTCACTCGCCCAAGCTACTGCTCGCCCGACTGCCAGGTGCGATTTGGTCTGTGGCAAAATGTATATACTCTCATGAAAGAATGCGGTGCTGCTCCTTAATGATCTCGTGCTGCCGAACGCTGATGCCGATGTACCGTGAGAAGGGGATGTTCTCGTCCGTGATGACTCGCTGGCGCTGCGTGTTCGGCGCCGAGAAGATCTTGAGCGAGGGCTTCCCGTCGTTCCTGCCCGCCGTCGCACTGCTGTTGCGAGTCGAGCCGGCTGGTTGCGTCATGTTCACAAGGCTGGGCTTCTTCCTCATCCGAACGGCCTCTCGGTACTGCTTCCTCCAGAAGAGCGAGTCGTTCTCCTTCCGGTGGTACGCGCTCTCTTGGTCGAACCGCTCGGTGTGCGGGACTTCAGGTGTGCTCGGCGTCCCGAGAAGCGCCGAAGCTGAAAGCGACGCGGGAATGCGTGCCACTGAGCTCGAGTCCGTTATGCACGATGAGTACCACCCTCCGCTTGGACTGCCTGCTGTCTTCGTCGCAGTGCTACCACGGCCTCCGATCGCTTCCAGGTGCAACGCGCGGAGCTCCCGGGTGAGCGCCTCGGCCTTCTCCAGCTCGACTCGATGCTGGTTCCGCTGCTCCAGCGCCTCAGTCAACGCGACGTCCTTGACTTCGACAAGCTAGGAAGAAGTATTCATATGCGATGAGTTCACATCGCAGCACCAATGCATCACCACCACCAGCGGCATCATCACCTTCCTCAGCTCGTCAATCTCTCGCTGGTGCGAGCAGCAGTCGGCCTCGCCGCCATGGAGATCAAGCGACACCCGCCCTCGGTTCAGGCTGTCGTTGCCTGTGCTGTTACGACCGGACGAACACCCTCGGAGCTGCGCATACGCGGCGCTGAGCTCCTTCTGCATCAGCTCATAGTCGCGCTGCAGCACCTCGATCGTGCGCGCCATCTCCAGCACCTGCCGATGCGCGTCCAGGTCGCTTGGCGAGACGCCGTCACCCCGCCCAAGGACTCCTTCGCGCGGCGCAGCACTCATGTTCTCTTCTCACCACCCTGCGCCGCTCAATTGCCCACTAACTCCGCGTCCCTGACCCGACAGCTCCCATGCCAGGTTGCATAAGGTTGCCGGCCGAAAACGTAGCCATCTGGGGTATTTTGGCGCGCCGCGTTATCAGATCGAACGATTTGGTACATTGTACCATAAATTGCAGCAGATGGTACGGGGTACCGTCTTGGGTGGGTTCCATGTACCATAGAAGCGGTACCGAACCGACTGCCCGGATCGGTAGCGCACGTCATGTAAAAGGCCCACGCGGCGCCCATTTCCGCTGGAACGCCAGCTCGACCGCCGTCCTTCCGGCTCGCCTAGCTGCCCACTCGTCTACCTACGGCACCTCTGGCCGGGCGACCGCTACGATGTCTCGCCTCTTGTCGACCGCGCTGCTGGCCGCGCTGGCGCTGGGCAACGCGTTCGCCGCCGGCGCCGGCGTTGCCGACCAGTACCGCGTCAACCTGCGCGTCTTCTTCCGCGCGTTCTGGTGCGTTCGCTCGTTCGCCGCCGCTGATTCAGCGACACCACCCGGTTCTAACGAGTTGAGGCGCGTCTATGCGTTGTTGCTTTGCTCCTCCCCCTGTGACCATGGCAGTCCGGCGTGCCAGTGGTTTGTCGGGGACCCGCTGCTGGAGCTCGTGCGCAGTGAAGCGTGCGTCTCGCTCTCTTGAAGTCACGCCTGCTTGTTGAGGCTCTTGGGAAGCGCTTGCTGACGCTTTCATACTGACCTTGGTCTCTTTCTTGCTGTGAATTCGGACAATCGCGCGCAGATTCCGCAACATTATCGAGCTCAAGTGCGTCGGCATACGTAGATGGGTACCTGGCGTTGAGTACAGCAAGCTGACTGTCTGGTTTGTCGACTGGACTTGAACCATGTGCCAGACTCATCCCTGCCGCCGGTATGACGGAGAAGGACGGCGCGATCGAGTGCGAGAGCGGCTCCCTCGAGTGCACGGGCCACCGCTGGCAGGCCTGCGTCATTGACAAGGACCGCGACGACGTGGTCAAGTACCTCGGCACCATCGCCGTACGTGCGCTCATACACATACGCGCTGCTTCGGTGCGTTAGCGTACTAACCTTCGTGCGCTGCGGCTTGTCTGGCGACTCGTAGTGCATTGAAGGCGACGAGTCTGGCCGCGTGGGCGACTGGAACACCAAGATGCAGAACTGCCTCGCCGACGAGGAGCGTGCCGTCGTCAAGGACTGCTTCAACACGCGTAGTAAGGACTTGCTGATCGAGGTAACGTCGTGCGTTGGGTGCGTGGCTGTCGTCTGCCTCTCGATACTGACAAACGCGTGCACGTGCTCGGGCGTGCAGATGATTCGGAAAGATCGCTCGGGCTCGGTGCCGTGGATGCCTTACGTAAGTGGCTGCGTTGCTGCTGCTGTCTCCATTGGACCCATCGGGCACGCTTCATTCTCACTTGAACCCGTGACTTCATGCAGACCCTTGTAGACGACAAGATGCTCGGGACGGCGACTGAAGGCGTGGGTCTCATCACGCTCAAGGGCAACATATGCCAGGCGTACAAGGGGCCGCGCGAGTCGTACCCTGAAGAGTGTGTCAAGCTCGCCGGCCCGCAGAAGAACTTCCCGCCGGAGAATGCTGCCGCTGCGGCGCAAGCCGCAGTCACCTCGAACCCGCTCGCGAAGCCAGACCCCAAGGTTGACGCCGGCGAGCAGCAGCCCGCGACGGATGGCGAGCTCGAATTGGACATCAAGGAAGAATCGGTGAAGGACGTTGACGCCCCCGAAACGGTGAACGCGGGCAAGACGCGGCTAGAAATGTACTGGCGCGCGTTCTGGTACGTTCGTTATGGGCTTAATTAGGTTGTACATGTGACCTCGCTGAACAGTCTGCTCTTTCTTTCCAACGTAGCCCGGGCTGCATGTCGTTCATCACCAGGCCGCTCCTCAAGCTCATCCGCGACGAACAGTACGTTGACGCTTGTCTTGCTATCTTCCCTGGACACGTGACCTACCAGGGTTGACTCTTTCGCTTTGCTCGCTTTTGTCTACAGGTTCCAGAAGATTATCGACTTCGTGTAAGCGTCATCATCAACTGCACCGAGTAATGTCCGCTCTATTCGTTCTAACAATGCGTGCTTTCATTGCTGCGTATGTGCAACTCCAGGCCAGTGCCGGCCGCAGGCACATCCATCGACGCAGACGGCAACTTTGTCTGCAACAAGGGGCTGGTGGAGTGCATGGGCCACCGGTGGCTCAGCTGCGTTATCGAGGAGGTCCCCAAGGTCGGGCCGCAGATCGAAGCGCTTGCGTGCCTCGAGAGCAGCGACAACAAGGGGCTCACATGGAGCTTCATCGTCAACAAGTGCTTCACCGGAGAGGCGCATACGCGGATGAAGACGTGCTACGACACCAAGAGCGAGGATCTCCTGCGCAAGGTGGGGGCAGTAACATTTTGGTGGTGGCGCGCCAGCATTCGACCACATGCTAACTGTTTGTTTTTTTTTTCGTGGATAACCAGCACGTTGCCACCCGACAGAAGATCCAAGCGCCCTGGGTCCCCTACGTACGTGGCCGCCCCCGCTACTCGTTGAGGTGGCGATGAGCACGCGACTGACGTGTGCATTGCACTGCCACCACAGGTTATTATCAATGGCCAGCCCATCGGCGACGCAAGCCACGGCATCACGCTCAAGTTCCTCACGGAATCCGTTTGCCAAGGGTACACTGGACCGGCGGAGGTTAGCGCTAGACGATACAAGTCTATGCTCGGACGTGGTCTCGCGCTTACAACGAACTGAACAATGTGGTTGTCAATTCTGACCATCCAGCTGCTCCCGACCGCGTGCCAGCCCAAGCGCCTGCGCGAGGCGGACACCGTTAAGGAGGCTGCCGACGAGCCGGCCGTCAAGCCATGCCCGCCCAAGAAGGACGGCAAGAAGAGCGCGGTGTACGAGGACGCGCCGGGCATCGGCAAGCGCATCGTGACGGAGGACAAGACGGTGACGGAGCTCGAGGCCAACGTGCTGGGCGGCAAGCAGGGCGAGAGCTCGTTCTCGGGCCAGTCGTTGGTGATGCCTGGCCTGTGCTTCGTGGTCGTCGCGGTCCTGGTGCTTCGGTTTTCAGGCGACCACAAGAAGGACGCATAAGCCGCCACAGAAATGTGGTATTGCTGTGTGGGGTGGCCACCATTTCGTGAGGATCTACTGTAGCGATCGGGTTCGACTGTTCCGTCTTTGAACAAGGTTGCTACGTATTGAATGCTTGCTCTTGTGCTTGAGCGGTGCTCGTTCCGACTACGGTATATACGGCAAGTACACACGAGAAACAGAACATGCTACACAGCCTCGGCTTACACCTCCTCAATGTCGTCGTCGTCGTCATCGAGGTGCTTCTTGGTGACGGCAGCAGACTGCGACGGCGGCACCTCGCTCTCGATCTCGTCGTCGTCCGACTCCATCTCCGGGTCGTCCTCTGACGAGGACGAGTGGCGCGTCGTGGTCGTCATCTCCACGCCGGCGAGGTCGTCCGTCATCGGCAACTGCATCGAGAAAGCGTACTGCGAGCTGTTTTGGCTCGGCCGCCAGATGAAGCACATGGCCGCCGAGACGATGAAGTTGAGCACGGGCCAGGCCACGAGCTGCATCCACTCCCACTCCACGTCCCACTCGAAGACGCCGAGCCGGCTGTACCAACCACACACAACAGTATCGTGGTCAGCGATCAGGCTCGCACAAGTCGCTCTATGCGGCACCACCACAACAACGGATCAAAACAACTGCGGACGAGATAACCTCGCGGCAAGAACTTTACCTGCAGACGGCGACGACGGTCAGGATCGTGAAGAACACGACAAAGGCCGCAAGGGACCAGGCGAGCGCGCGGTACATGGCGAGCTTCGCGAACTGCTTCTGCTCGCGCAGCACCTTGAGAATGCGCTCGAGCGAGTGCTGGATCCACAGGATGAAGGTCAGGTTGCAAACGAGCTGGATGAACGACCACGCCGTCGGCTTCTGGCGGAAGTCAGCGCCGCTCGAGGTGCCGCGCGTCACTTCGTCGATCACGCCCGAGACGAAGTAGCAAATGGACAGCAGCGTGACTACCACGACCTCGGGCGTGCTCAGGTGGTTGCGCACAATGCCGTAGCCGAGGCAGACGACGAGCAGGATGATGCGCGCCAGCGTCCGCACCAGCGCCTGGGTACGTGAGAAGAGCGCATAGTTAAGTTGACTGAATCCGTGCAACAAGCGCACCAAGCAACAACTTACGTCCAGGATGACGGCGACGAGGAAGATGGTCGGGTAGGGGCAGCACACGGGCTCGCCCGTCTTGTTCATGTTGTAGAAGGCGTAGAACCACACGCCCGTGGCGACCGTGCCCATGCCGAGCACGAGCAGGATACCGAAGTGCAGCTGGATGATCTGCTCGCGGTGGCGCACCAGGAGCACGGCGAAGAACACGTCCAGGACGACGTAGCCGATCGTCAGCAGGCCGCTGAATGGTAGCATGCCGTAGAGCACCGCGGGTAGCAGGCCATACGGGTTGCGGATCTCCATGGTGCCGGCGAAGCTCAGCTCCTCGGGGCTCGCGTCCTCGTCGCCGGTGCACACGAAGATCTGTGTGTCTGTCCAGCCGCCGACGGTCACGAGGTGCTGCACATTGGCGGCGACGCTGGCGTTCGCGACCGTGAAGACGAACTTCTCGACCTCCGACATGCCCGTGAACTCGATGCCTTCCTCCTGCGAGCACGCGAGGAGCTCGATCTTGTCCTCCACCTCCTCGAACGCGTCGTAGTTGTCCACGTGGTAGAAGAACACCACCAGCCGCCAGTTGTTCATCTCGGACGTCACGTCCACGCCGCTCAGGTCGATCTGGCGGCCGCACAACAGCGTTCAGTCACCAGCAAAGACACTCAGAAACAAGGTCGAAGCTTCGTACCGAGACCGTCGAGTTACCAGAGTGCGCGAAGACCGGGCCGTGGTCCGTCGCGAACATCTTCTCCGCGCGCTGGAACGGCGGCACCCAGAAGCTGCTCTCGATCGGGTAGATGGACGCGCTCGCGGCGGCAACCAGCACCGCCAGCGTCACCAGCAGCAGCTGCGTCGACGACCTTGTCGCGGCCGCCATACTCTCAATTCTTGGAGTTTCCGCGCGAACTAGACACGGAAAGGATGAGGAAACGCGCGCGCGTGTCTTCCTCGGGCTTCTGCACTCGGTTGACGCTGGGGAGACGCGCGAATCGACGTCGTGTGATCGATCTGTGGCTTGGCTTCTCCCGGTTGTTTGTGTCTGTGTGTGTGTTGTTTTCTCGCTTCTCATCCTGGAGGGCTTTATCCCTCCGCATCCTCGATCTGATTGGCGTATATTTCGACGTTGGCATCGTATGATTGGCTGAAATGACGGAATGCATGTCACACACTGTCCCCTTTTGTTCAGCACCCAACGAGTGTGATTCGTCAAAAATACGGCGTATACCTCATTTGATTGGCTACAATGAAGCCAGACACACACACACTCTCACATGTTTGTCCGATCCGACAGTTGAAACGCTTGACAAGCAATTTTGCCGACGAGCTCACCTAGCGATCATGGCGATCGGAGGCGGCGGCGCGCTCGCTCTAGGCGCGTACGCGCTGCTCTCTCTAGTGGCACAGACCGGTAGATACGTGGCCGAGGCGTCCATCCACGAGGCGCGCGGCCGGCTGACGGGCTGCAAGTTCACGGAGCGCATGTTCGCGGACGGCCGCGGGCCCTTGGGGTCCTCCGGCCGCTCGACGATCACGGTGAACGCGACACTGCGCGCGCTGCGGGACGACGAGGTGGCGGACACGATCACGGTGCACCGGCTGCGCGACTACTTCGACTTCGGCGTGGCCGTCGCGAGCTTCACGGACGGCAGACGGGTCGAGGAGCTCAACGACACGACCATCTGCGCGACCAACTTCTCGGACCCGGCGGGCGGCAACACGCTAGGGTTCCTGTACGGCGAGTTCCACACGATCGACGACGTGAACGAGCTGAAGATCGGCACGGTGTTCCACCCGGAAACCAGCGGACTGCAGGAGGTGCTGGTCGTGCCCTGCTGGAAGCAGAAGAGCGAGGCGTTCGGCTACTACCCCGTCAGCGCCGACCACTTCTCCGTGTACCCCATGGACGACCCGCTGCTCTTCATGGACGTCAGTGTCTCGTTCCGCAACCCGTACGGCTACCTGCCGGCGCTGCTAGCGGGGCTGTACCCGTTCGAGTAGGTTGGCAATCGTCAGTTGCCAGTTGCCAGGCCGAATCACTAACTCTCATGCTGTGCTGCTGGTCCAAGCAGTGGGGTGCTCGCGCTGCTCTACGGCGTCGTCGGCGTGGGCTTCTCGGTCGTAGTCTACCGCCACCGAGAGAGCGCGATCGGCCTGCACTACTTCGTCGTCGCCGTGCTCTTTCTGTCAACCGGTAAGCAGTTTAGAGTCACTCGCTCGGCATCAAACGGACGGTCCGGTAACTCACCCGCGCGCTCTTTTCACAGCGGAGTCCTCCTCGTGGTTCCTCACCTTCAGGTCGCTCAACGCGTCGGGCCAGCCCGCGTGCTGCCCGTACCCCGGGCTGGTGGTGCTCTCGACGATGCTGAGGATCCTGGCCGGGATGGTCGCGCGCGTCGCGACGACGCTCATCTGCCTGGGCTACGGCATCCTGCGCCCGCACATTTCGTGGCCCGAGGTCTTTGTCGTGTCCGGGCTGGGCGTCTGCTACGTCATCGCGGTGGGCGCGCTGGAGATCAGCCACATCTCCAACCAGGCCGAAGGAGACATGCGCCCACCCGCGGTCTGGGTAGCGCTCGTGGTCACTACCAACGTGTGCTTCGGAGGCTGGATCTTCACATCGCTAGCGCTCACGCGCAAGAACCTCGCGGCGTTCGGTCAGGTACTGTGGGCCTCCCAGTTTTCACTCGTTGACCGTAATCTGCTTTTGCTGACACTGCTGTGGTGCTGTCTGTAGACGGCCAAGCTCAAGATGTACACTGCGCTGCATCGCATCCTCCTCGTCTACGTGCTGGCCTCGTTCTTCCTCATGGCCATCGAGGGCGCCGTGTACGTCGTGGCTCGCAGCTGGCTATCCTATGGATAACTGGGCTGACCTCTGTGGCATGGCATGGCTGGACAGGTACTCGAACGCGCTGACCATGAGCTGGACGTCCATTTGGCTCGTGTGGGCCGCCAACCGCCTGCTCTTCTTCAGCCTGCTGGTGGTCATGGCCTCGATCTGGCGGCCGAACCCCAACAGTCAGCTATACGCGCACATGGACCAGGTGCCGAGCCGCGAGCCGGTCACGCCGGCGTCGATCGCACGCGCCATCGAGCTCACGCAGCGCGTGCCGTCGGCCGCAGACGAAGAGATACCCAAGGCGAACGCTGGGGCCGCAGGTGGCGCGACTGCGGAGGCGTTATAGTCCCAGCGTCTGGGTATGACGCCAAGGCGGGTCACCAACCAGCCAATCTAGTAATTTATTGCATCGAAAGTGAAGTGTCTAAGGCCGCGAAGGCGTCTCCGAGCCTCATTGCACGTGCAAACACCGCTAAACCGTTGCAACGTCGCGTGCTAACTCTCTTTGCCGCCTCGCTCGGTCTGCTAACGTTGTGGTTGGTGTTGTACTCGTCGTATGGGATCCTTCTCCATCCGATCGAGGGCCGGCATCGACTGGTAAATGCAGCAACGCGCCGTCTAAAGACGGAGCCAAGCGCTCGAAAGAGCAGCAGAGACCTGCAGCGGCACCGCGGTTGTGTAGCACGAAGTAATAATAGCCGGCGTCCTGATCTCTCGCCCCAAAGGCTGCCCAGACCATGAGAAGGTGGTCTTCCCGAGTATTTTACACGGTTGTTTTTAGCCCTGAGGGCGGAAATTAGCTCGCGCGCAGCAGGGAGCCACATTCGCGTCGACCGCCCTCATACGCCGAGGTCAGGAGGGCTCTTGACACTCGTCCAGGTCTGTGCTGCCAGCTGCCGCCGAATGAGATCGAGGCCGACGCCGGCAGCGCGGTCTTCACATCATCAGCACGCAAAGAAGCAGCTCCGACTCGTCCTCCGGACGTGGGCCTCGCGGTCGTGAAGTCGAGGAGCGGCCGAGCATCTGCAGGAGGAGCAGCTCGACGAGGACGAAGCCCCGCGTGTTTCCCAGTCAACCGGCCGTTGGATGATCAAGGGATTGATGCGCCAGGCCGTGCACCCGATGGACGACTCGCTCGCGAACTCGGGGAGGCAGCCTACTATCACAAGCGCTCTCCACAGCCAGGGCGACGACGACGGCGCCGACGGTGGCGGCGGCGGGCTCAAGCTCAAGCTGAACGCCCCAAGCGAACACAGCGGCGACCTCCGACCAGGCAAGCCTCCAGGGATGACGGCCCAGGCAGGGGACGCAGAGTCGAGTCCCGGAGGTGGCAGCGCAGTGGTCAAGCCGGGGCTGCTGGTTTCCGGCAGCCACCGCAAGGTGAACGGCACGACCGGGGGCGGAGAGGCAGGCGGCGTGCTGGACGACGAGCTGGACGAGCAGCCGACGACCACGACGTCGCCCGCGGGGGACGACCCGCCGCCGTGGAACCGCGCCAAGACGGGACGGCAGCTGACGTTCGCGGACGAGACGGGCGAGGCGCTCGCCGAGATTAATTATTCCAATAGGACCCACTACAGCAAGCAGCCGCCGCCGGGCGCCGCCGCGGGTCCCGCTCGAGCCTGTTGCGTGATACAGTGAGCCACCGACCGATCCATCACTACCAACACTAGCACACACTTCTTTAATGATAACCAAAGGCGCCACCGACCTTCCTCCATGAGCTTGAAGCCTCAGTCTAATACATATCAGTGACAGGCAAGGGACGTTCACGACGCGGCGTCCACAGCAACACAAGACGTCAATGAGAGAGAGGACAACCGCAATCTGATCAAGCAAACGGCGACGTTTGTTGATTGGTTACTACTCCCCAGCAAGAATTTCTGTGAATCCCCAAATACTTTCGGCCAAGGCGCGAAACAAATGCGAGCACCAGGCGCGCGGCGGCGGCGGCCACCACCAGCGCCTCACTCGCACCAGTCGAGCGCGCAGCTCTCTACTTGTTGGCCTTGGCGGCCTTGTGGCGAGCGATGCGGCGGCCGACACCGCGGATCTTCTTGCCACGGTTCTTGGCCTCCTTGATCTGCTTGCGCGAGGTCTCCACCTTCTCCGAAAGGCCTTGCTGTTGGTGTTGGGGAACAGCAGCGACAACCGTCGGAGTGTGAGCACGCCATTGACATCATCACTCTCATCACCACCTGACCAATGCAAACGTACGCGGATGAGGCGGTACTTGGGCTCGAAGCGCTTGGCGTCGTTGACCGAGTCGTAGACGAGGCCAAATCCCGAGCTCTTGCCGCCGCCGAACTGCGTGCGGAAGCCGTACAGGAACACCGTGTTGGCGTCCTTCACCTTGTACATCTGCATAAGTTGCAACGGGGGTAAAGCGTGGTCAGCGTCAACTTCCCCAACTGCATTGCAACGCGGGGACAATCACGCGGCGGGCGAAGCTGCAGCGTCATTCGGTCGGACAGAGTGGCGACGGACAAACAGCATGGCGTCAATCAAGCGTGGCCGGCTAATCCACGGACGCCAAGCTGCGGATGGCGAGAGCGACGCAGACCGCCAGTGGTCGACCCTGTTCCTTTCCTCGCTCTGTTCGCCCCGACCGCCACTCCCTCGCGCCCGACTGTACGCTTCACGCTCTCTGATGCTGTCGCCCACCGCGACTTGTCCCCCAATAGAGAAGTAAGAAGAAGCTGCTGCGAGTCGTACCTTGGCGATCTTCTCCTGAAGCTCAGCCTTGGGCACGTTCGGGCGGCCCGGGTGGATCACCTCCACCAGCTACGCGCCATCGCACCAAGCGGACAGCACCACCACCAGCATTAGCACTGATCTGCATCCAGCACACGAACAACCGAGCGAGCGAGGGCCCCGGGCGGGCGGGGGACCTACCATTTGGCGGCGCGCCAGCAGGCTGTTGCGGAGGAACTTGCGCGTGCGCACCGTGACAGGGCCCTTGTCAGCCATCGTGTTTCCGTTCGGGTGCGTAAAGCGAGGAGAAGTTCTGCAGGGAATGGAATGAAGCCCCAGGCTCTGGCGCCGCTGGCGAGCGCGCGACCCGACCGAGCGCCTCCAAGCCACCCGCTTGGGCAGAACCAACCAATTCCCGCGATTCTATTTTGGCCAATCAGAACCGTGATCAGGGTATAAACCCTACACCTATCTCCTGTGCATGGTGTTTGACAGGTTTTGCATCAATTCTTACAGAGGATCCAGATTGGGCATCATTTTTAATATATGTAGTGGATATGACAAGTTATAATTTATGTAAGGTTTTAGATCACGAGAGTGACCTGGCACTATCAAGCTTCTTGCTGCATCACCTTGCCAATCATGCATATGGGTTATGTTATGAACAGCTTCCGTCTAGCGAAACCCAATGCCTACGACGCTTCTCCTTCAAAAAGATCGTGTTCATCGAGGACACCGACGTGCATGTTCGTCTGCCCGGCTCTCCACTCGTCTAACCAACTCTACACCGAAGCCGTGGCGACATATGCACGCCGACACCTCGCCCTAAAAATGCAGCGCACCTACGCCTCGGCAGTCTTGGCGGCGGCCTGCTTGGCGGCGCGGGACTCGGCCTTCTTGGCGGCGTTGTCCTTGAGCCGCTCCTCCTCCTCGACGGCCTTCTTGGACAGGTCGTCCAGGATCGACTGGCGGTAGGCCTGGAAGGACCCGTCGTAGACCACCACGTCCTGGTCGCCCACGACCCAGAGCACGCACTCGGTCGACTCGATCAGACGCGCGTCGTGCGTCACGATCACGACGCCGCCGTCAAACTCGCGGATGGCGTCGCACAGCGCGTCGATCGACTCAATGTCGAGGTTGTTCGTCGGCTCGTCGAGGATCAGAATGTGTGGCCGCATCAGGATCAGCTCGGCGATCACGACACGCGCCTTCTGACCGCCAGACAGCAGGCGGTTCTTGATCTCGTGCGCGTGGCCCTCGAGGCCGACCTTGCCCAGCAAGTTACGCACCGACTGGTACGTCTCGTCCTGGAACAACCGGCGCAAGTACTCCACTGGCGTTTCACCCATCGGCAGCTTGTCCACAAAGTGCTGGCTGTACACACCAAGACGCACGCGCGGGTTGCGACGCACCTCGCCCTCCGTCACGCGCACCTCGCCCGTGATCATCTTCAGCAGCGTACTCTTGCCGACACCGTTGGGGCCGACGATACACACGCGCGACGACATGTCGATACCAAAGTCCGAGCCCTTGAACAGGTACGGGCCGTTGCCGTAACGGAAGCTGGCCTCGCGCACCTCGAGGATCGGTGGAGACACAAGCGTCGTCTCCGGGAAGTGGAACTCAACAATGTACTCCTTCGGGCGCTCGATCAGGTCCGTCGGCTGCGACGCCGCGGCCGCATCGTCAGTCGTGAGTGCCTTGCCCTTCGCCGCACGAGCACCGGGCTCGCGCTTCTTCTTGATAATCTCCGTGGCCTTCTTGGACGACTTGCCCGACGCCTTCAGGTTGCGCAGCTGCTTCTGCTGCTTCTCCCAGGCCTTCTCCATCTGCTTGCGCTTCTGCTTCTCCAGGTCGCGGAACATGTCGTAGTTGCCCTTGTAGTGCACGAGTTTGCGGTTCTCCAGGTGTAGCACCTCCGAACACACGCTGTTGAGGAAGTCGGCGTCGTGGGACACCACAAGCAGCGTCTTCTTCCACTTCTGCAGGTAGTCGTCGAGCCAAATGACGGCGTTCAGGTCCAAATGGTTCGTCGGCTCATCGAGCATGAGCAGCGTCGGCTCCACGTACAGCGCCTTGGCGAGCGAGATACGCATACGCCAACCACCAGAGAAGTCCTTCGTCATCTTCTCCTGCATCTCCGAGTCGAAACCGAGACCGAACAGGATACGACGGGCACGCGCCTCCGCCGCCGACGCGTTCATGTTCGACAGCTGCTCGTACACCTCGTTCAGCCGGTCGTCGAGCGCCGGGTCCTGCTTCTTCTCGAGCTCCGCGAGCAGATGCTTCTCCTCCTCGAGCAGCGCCCAGCGCTCCTCGTCGGCCTTAAGCACGGCGTCTACGGCGCGGGTCTCGTCGGCAATGACTTCCTGCTCCACGTACAGGCAGTCGATCTTGGGTGGGATCTTGAGCTCGCCCAGCGCGATCATCTTCAGAATGGTCGTCTTACCCTGACCGTTGGGACCGACGAGACCATACTTGCCACCAGCGTTGATGTGCAGCGACGCGTTCTCGTACAGGAGCTTGTTGTGCGCGTTAATTGTGAAGTTCTCGATGTGGATGTCCGTCGCGTTCTCCCAGTTGGAGTCCTCCGTGAACGCCTGCTGCGAGACGGAGAACTGCGCGCCGTCCAGCGGGTTCGCGGCGCGGTGGTACTCGTCCTCGCGCTGCTGACGCTCCTGCTCCTCCTTCATGCGCTTGCGGTCCTTGTTGCTGAGGCGCTTGCCCTCCTTTTCCTTCTTCTCCTTCTTGGACTTCTTCTCCTTCTTGCCCTCGTCGTCATCGGCGGCGTCGTCGTTGTCTTCGCCGTTGATGTCGAACGGGAGCTTGACCTTCTTCTTCTTCTTCTTGGTCTTGTCCTCGTCCTCCTCCTTGTCCACGGGGTCGAAGAACATGTCCGTCGAGATCATCTTCTTCTTGCTCTTCTTCTTCTTGTCCTTCTTTTCGACCACCTCGACCACCTCCGGCTCGGGCGCAGCGTCCTCCTCCTGCTCCTCTTCAACCGCCGGCGTCTTCTCCTCCTCCTCTTCCTCCTCCTCCTCGTCGTCCGACGGGATGAACGCCTGCTTCTTCTTCTTGTCCTTCTTCTTGTTCTTCTTGGAGCTCACGCTGGCCGCCACCTGCGCGTACGGGTCGTCCTCCTCTTCGTCCTCCTGCTCGTCCGCAGCCTGCACCTCCTCGTCGTCCTCCTCCTCGAACGCGACGCGCTTCTTATCCTTCTTCTTGTTCTTCTTCTTGCTCACGGACGACGCCACCTGCGCGTACGGGTCGTCCTCCTCCGCAGCCTCCTCGGCCTCCTCGCTCACCTCCTCCTCGCGCGCTTTCTGCGCCTTCTTGGCCTTCATCTTCTCCTTACGCTGCGCCTTCTTGTCCGCCTTGTCCGCGCCACCGCCGGCAGCAGCGGCAGCGGCCGACGGCAGCGGCACCTGCACCTGCTCCTCGTCGTCCGAGTCGTCGCCGCGGCGCCCGCCCTTCTTCTTCCCTCGCGCCATGACGTCCTTTCTCCCTGCGGTGAATTGGCAAAATGGATGGAAGTGCTGCGGGATTCGCCTCTCTCAGATAGCACGAGGGACACCGTGTCCCGAATTAAACTACCAAGAGGGATCAATAATCCCTCAATTAATTTCAACACGGGAACATTTGTCCCTAAAACGCGATAAAATACGGAATAATTGGTCCTGAATTAAAATCAGCGGTCCCTTGTGACGTTGCCTAACGAGGGATTGAACGTGACCGCAAACTTGGGGACACAAGAGCATCGCAGTCGATACGTTAGTCATGGTACATTTGAACGTTTCCTGCGACGTGTGGGCATTGCGTACCGTTTGGCGCGGGCCGCACGCGACCTTGGCGACGCGCACGGACGCGAGCGACTGCACAGCGAGCAGCAGCAGCTCGTCGTCGCTTGAGCCGTTGCCCAGCTTGCCGTCGCGCCCGCTGCCCCAGCAGAACAGTGCGCCGTCACCTGGACGCCGGTGACAACACAAGCAGGACGATCAGGCCCTTGACCAGCCACATATGATACTCAGGACACGACACGGAAGGACGACGACTTACTTGTGACGGCGGCTGAGTGCTCCTCGCCGCAGGCGATGTGCGTGATTCTCTTGTCCTGGAGCGCGGCCACTGGCTCCGGGTTGGCCACGAACTGGTAGCTGATCTGCCGCGCGCCGTCGAAGCCCGTCTGGAACAGCGCGTCGTTCTCCATGTCACCCTACGGGTCGCCCAACGCGTTAATCGTTAGACGATGCTATTAACGGAGGCGGAAACGACCTGAACTCGCGTCTACCAGTCCGAGGCGGCCGTTCTGGCCGAAGCCCGCGGGGCGGATCCGCGCGGTCGTGTCCTCCATGTCCATGCCGACCAGACTCGCCTTGATCTTTTCCCCCGCCTGAGAACATCACCACAGCGAAATCCGTTAGTTGCAGGGGAGAGATCGGATCGCATAGCGCCGCTTGTACCTCGAACGGGATCATAACGACCGGGATCTTGACGCCGGTGCTCTCCGGAGACTTCTCGGCGCCGTCGGCAAAGATGGCGGTTCGCAACTACGACATAGGAAGTATCCACCGTCAGTTTGCCATCGTGAACAGCACTACGCCGTGTACATCGGCCTACCCGCACAGGCTCCTGGTCGATGCGGTTCTGGGCGACGACGATCGCTCGCGCGCCAAACTTTTGCGCCGCCAGGATCTGCAGTCACACGCACCAAAACACACAGGAAACAGTCGTAAACAACAAGTTCTCCGTTCTGGCACCACTTGCAGATAAGCTACTAACGCACACCTGCTTGCCCAGTATGTCCTCCTTGTAGGAGAGCACGACGAACGGGTTCTTGCCGCCAGACGCGGACGCATTCGCACCGGGCGACGCGCGAAGCTGCTCCAAGAGCATCTCGCCGTGGTGGCTCTTGCGCACCATAACCGTCGGGATTCGGAACTCGAACGCGTCGTCCTCCGCGACCTCGAGCGGGAACGCGTCCGCTTCCAGGAAGTCGAACACGATGATGACGGCAGCCGCGCCCGACCCCTGCGCGTCCTTGACCTTCTCGACCAGCGTGAGCATGATGCGCGCGATCACGTCGCTCAGCTCCAAGTCGTCCGCGTCCATGGCCAGGTCGCTCTGCTCGAAATCGAGCACCACGACCTTGCCGACAATCTCGTCGGACCGGACGTACAGCCGCAAGCACCTGAGCTTCTCGGGCGTGTAGAACAGCCTCGTGCTGAGCTCCGAGTCGGTGATTGACGGCCCGAACGCGGCCGGGACGCACGGGATCTCCAACAGCGACGACACGCCGTCGCGACTGCTGTTGGTGCCTCGCAAGAGCATCGACACCCAGAATTTTGTGGGCGTCCCGCGCTCGAGAAACACGACCTTGCCGACGCACCGGGCGAGGTTGGAGCGGATCGTGGAGTCGGATCGGTCGCCGACGGCGGCATCGTTGAGCGCAGACGACGACGACAAACTCCGATCGTTGGCTACTGACGACATTGACGTTCCAGCGGGTGGTATTACGCAGTACAGAGCGCCAGAGACCTCGCGCATCAGGTTAGCGGGCTGTGTGCCGAACATGGCGCACATGGCGACGCAGGAGGCCACCGGCTCGCGGTTCCCAACTTCAACATTGACGCCGGAGGCCCCGGGGTGAGGCTGGTACCGCACATCATCCAGCGAAAAGGAGAATTCAATGCGGGCGCAGGTCGCGAGCGAGTGCTCCTTGCCTGCAGCGATGCGGTCGACGCCTAGCGAGCCCAGGAAGGCGTTCTCCTGCGGGCTGAAGGTGCTTTCTTGGACGTCGCCGAGTCGTCGGTGCCATGCGCCCCACTCGAAGACCTTCTTGTGGTCTCGAGCGACGGCGTACACGTGGTTCCCTCCGATACTGACGGAGCCGATGGGGTCCTTGAGCGCCTCGACGCGCGTCGGAGTGTGCATGTACACGAAGCTGCTGCTGTGGATGTGGTCGTCGAGAAAGCCCACCTGGAACTCGTCGGCGTATCCGAGGCCGAGCTGTCCATCCGAGCCCTCGCCCCAGCTGTAGACGCCGCCGTCTTCGCAGACGGCCAGCGTGCAGTAGTAGCCGCACGCGACCTGGAGCACGCGCATCTCCTCAAACAACGACTTGTCGATCTGCATGGGGAGCTTTACGAACGGGTACTCGCGGCCAGTGTGCTGGTCGAACTGCTTCTTGTAGATCGCGTCCGTGTCTCCACCAGTTGCACCATCACCACCACTACCAGACTCTGGCAGCTCAAAGTCGCCATGTCCAAGCTGCCCAAAGCCTGCGGATCCCCAGGTGTAGACGGCATCGGCTTCACTCAACGCCACCGAGTGGTGACAGCCTAGGCAGCAGTCCACGATGGCCACGTCGTCGATATCGTTGACGCGGGTCGGTTGGCGCCGAACATGCGCCATCATCGACTCGGACGAGGTCTCCGGCGTCCGTGGGTGGCAGGAGTTGCTCTCCTTACCCGTTTGCTTCCTCGCGAGGAACCCAAAGGAGCCGGGGACGCCCGCGCCCCACGTGAACATTTGGCCGTTCGAGGTGACGGCGCACGCGTGGACCGCGCTGAGCGCGACGCTCGTCACTCTCAGCTCGTTGTTCTTGAAGAAGGGCGCGAGGAGCGGCGTGGCGAGCTTCCGGCCCACGTCGAGCGCCGGGAGGCCGAGCTGTCCGCGCGCGTTCGAGCCAAACGCGTACAGCGCGCCGTGGTGCGCGAACTTCTCGATCTTCAGCTGCCGCAGGTGGTCGCGCTTCTTCTTGCGCGACGCCGCCGCGTCCTCCACCTTCTCGGCCTGCTCTTTGCAGATCGACGACGTGTGAGTCCATTATCATAGTACAACACAGTTCAATGGCGGGGAACGTACGGCTTGCTCGATCTCCTGCTCCAACTCGAGCTGGCGCTCGTATCGGATCTCCGCCGCGCGTCGACGCGCGCGCATGCCTCGCACGCACCGCTGGATGGAGATCGCGGCCTCCTCCTCGCCGACAAACTCCTTCTGTGCAAAGCACCGGAGCAGGCTCGCGATCTTGGGCGTGCGCCTCGCCCAGCTCACGAACAGCTCGCGCGGCAGGTCCTGCTCCTCCTCGAGGTCGCTCTCCTGGAAGCACTGGAGCGCCAGCTCCCCGATCTCGGCCATGGGACAGAGACTCACGAGCCGCGGGCCGAGGCCCCTGGTCATCTTGGAGAGCCCGCGCACGACCGACTTCAGCAGGATGTTGAGCTCGTCGAGCGTGATGGCGCCCGACTCGTCGAAGTCGAACAGGTCGAACACGGCGCGCGCCTTGTCGGCCGCCTTGCCGTCCACGCAGGCGAGCGTGAGCGCCGCGAGCAGCTCGAACCCGTTGACGATGGAGCTGCTCCTGGTGTTCTGGAAGGCGGCAAACCACTCGCGCAGCATGCCACGGAAGAGCGGGTTGCCGCGCAGCGCCAGCAGCTCGGCGAACTGGTCGCCCGTGAGGCAAAAGTTGAACGAGAGGTGTCGAAGCCGCGCCGACAGAAGCGCCACCTCGTCCAGCGTCCTGGATTGTATCGGAAAGTGAGTGGATGGAGTGGTTGGGAAGAGGAAAGGGATGGATGGAGAGAACGTACCAGGCGCGCGTGAGCGGCGCGAAGGCCGGCAGCACAGCCGCGTCCTGCTCGCGGAACTGCACGCGCGAGAACCGCCCGCCCATCGCGTACGAGGAGCGAGAACCGCTGTGGTAGAGCGAGCGTTGGTGTCGACACGACCACAGGAGGCTTTAACGCTTCACAACGTCCGTTAGTGGGACCTGAAACGACGCAACAATGTTGAAGTTGACCGCGACATATCGGTATTCATACCAAAAATATCGGTAATGTTTATGGCAGAAACCGTATATTCATCTTGAAATATTGCGATTTCAGAGACAGTCCGGGTAGTGACGGCCGAGTGCGAGAATGGACGCGGACGCCGAGCCGACGGCGGTGCTGGCGCACGTGTTCCTGGGCTCCAAGGCGCACGCGCGGGACCGCGAGCTGCTGCGCCGGCTCGAGATCACACACATCCTCAATGTGAGCGACGGCGCCGGCCGATTACAGCGAGAAACAGGGCCGGAAGGCGACAGGAAGGAGCGCGGACTGACTGTCTGGGTTATTGTGGGGAGCAGGTGACGCCGCCCAAGACAACGGACCCGGTGGCGGGCGTGCCCAACTTCTTCGAGAAGGACAAGAGCTTCACGTGAGCGCTGTGTGGAGCGGAGTGCGCTGTGTCTGGCTCTGGGTAGAGGACTGACGAGCTTGTCTGGTGCGCTCAGGTACCGCCGGTGCGCCATCTTCGACAACAAGGCCGAGGACATCCTGGGCGTGCTCGAGGGCTGCATCGCCTTCATGGAGCAAGCCAAGTTCTATGGTAAGCCATCTCTCGAGCCTCCACCCTCTCATTTATTGGCAGGAGCAGTTACTGACGACGTGGAAGCGGCTGAATCGCACTCGCCGTCACTCCAGGGCGCATCCTGGTGCACTGCAACAAGGGCGTGAGCCGCTCGCCGTCCGTGGTGATCGGCTACTTGATGAAGACGAAGGACATGAGCTTCGAGCAGGCGCTGCTCTTCGTCGCGGACAAGCGGCCGATGGTGCGGCCGCCGGTCGCTACACTACTCTGTCCCAAGCTGTCGGCACTGACAGCAGTCGTGTATGGTACTTCAGGTCAGTCCGAACGAGGGGTTCCGCCGTCAGCTCGAGCAGTACGAGAGGCGACTGCGCCGTCCGGCAGCCAACCAGGCAGTCAAACGAGCCGTTCGTGGCCCTGTCGGCCCCGCGCTCCCGCCACATCTCGCGCCCTCACCGACCGAGACGGCGGAGCGTGAGGACGAGGCGCCGCCGTCGATCGGCCCCCAGTTGCCGCCTCACTTACAGAAGGCGCGGCCGGCGGAGAAGGAGAAGGAGAATGATGAAGAGGATGAGCAAGACGATGCGTTGGAGCGAGCAAAGGAGCACGAGGAGCCCACCATCGGCCCGAGTCTCCCGCCGCAACTGCAGCAGAAGCGGGCCTCGTCTCGATCAAGCGATGGCCGTGACTCGCCTGCTCCGCCCAAGAAGAAGATGAAAGGTGCGGAGCGGGAGTGAAGCGACGATAGAGGGCGTCACAATGCACGCGAACGCTGCGGCCGGGCACGAATACTGTAACACGCGACCCACGCGCGGAAAGTTCCGTCATCTGCGAGATTTTATATTGTTTTCTTGGCTTGGTGTGGGGGCGTCCGGCGCCCGGGTGCACATATCTACATAGAAGCACACAGAAACAGGTGAGAGTGCCATGGCTTCCACCGCGACTGCGATCGACGGCTCACATGGCGCGCATGATGTAGCCGTCCTCCTGGTAGGAAAAGTCCTCGAAGTGGTGGCCCTCGCCGTTCTTCTTGTTGACGGGCGAGTCGACGGCCGCCATGTTCTGGAACATCTCGGGCACGTTCGTGATGTCGTCGACGCTCGACACCTCGGGCACGAATGGCGGCTGGATCTCCTTCCGCAGCAGCTTGTCCCAGTCGATCGGCTCGAAGAACGGGTGCGCCATAATGTCGCGCCCGCCGTTCGGCCCGCCGCCAAGTCGCCGCGCAGGGTCGCGGTTCAGCAGCTTGGAGATCAGCGACCGCGCTGTGGGGGAAATGTGCGACGGGTAAATGATCTCGGCCTGCATGATGTTCTTGAACATTTGCCGCCGGTTCCGGTCCACGAACGGCGTCCGCCCCGTCAGCATCTCGTACAGCAGAATGCCGTAGCTCCACCAATCGACGACCTTGCCGTACGGCTGGTGACGCAACAGCTCCGGCGCCATATACTCGGCCGTGCCGCAAATGGTCTTCATGCCCGAGTCTGCCTGCGAAGCGCGGATGGCGCCCTCGATCGATTGCCCTTCCTTTGACAAACCAAAATCCGTAAGCGCGATGTTGCCCTTCGGGTCCATAAGGATGTTTTCTAGCTTCAGGTCGCGGTAAGCGATCGACTTGCTGTGCAGGTGCATGAGCGCTGTGAGCAGTTGCGCCATGTAGAGCCGCGTTCGGTCCTCCGAGAACCGCTTCGACTTGCGCAAGTGGTAGAACATGGAGCCGCCAGGGTAGTAGTCCATGATCAGATACAGCTTCTCCGAGTTTTGGAAGGCGTAGCGCAGGCGCACCACGAACGGGTGGTTGATCTCCTTGAGAATGTGCTGCTCGGCCTTGGTGTTCTCGATCTGGTCGTTCTTGATAATGTGGGCCTTGACAAGAATCTTCATGGCGTAAATCTGCCCAGCGTTCTTGCCGTCCTTCTTCCGCACAAGCAGCACCTTGCCGAACGCACCACGACCGACCACCTTCATCAAGTCGAAGTCCTCGATTGCGAGTGGGCGTTTCTCCGCCTCCTTAGCCATCTCGCGTTGCCGCATCGCCTCCATGCGCTGCGTGTACTCGGCCAGCTTCTCCTCCGACGGAACCTTGACGGCAGCGGCACCGGGACCCATGCGGGGCAGCTTATTGTGAAGCATCATTTGCAAGTCGCAGCACCCAGAACACACACGCTTTGGCTCGCTAAATCCGGGAAGGAATAGACGATCCGAGCATGAAGTGCATACGAGGCGCAGGCACATGCGGCAGTATCGACGACGGTGGAGCACGAACGTGTTCTTGCACAGGTAGCAACAGTTGTCATCGCCAGCGTTTCCACCACCACCGCCGCCGCCGCCGCGCTGGGACCCGCCATACGAACGCTGACTGGATAGATCGGCACCACCGGGCGCACGGTTCCCTCGAATGAACGAGTCTGACCGCGCCACGAACGTGTCGTGCACCCACTCCAGTGTCAGCTCGACCTCTCCGTTACCGTGCGTCGTCGAGACTTTGTCGTCGCGTAGTGAAAACCAACGGCGATCCGCGCGGTTCAGCCCAACTTCGCTCATACTCACCACGACTTGTCCGAGCGTCGAGTGGATCGGGAAGGTTTTGTCTTTGACCATGACCATGACGGTCGCCTCACTGGACGTGACGGGGAACGAAAACGTCTGGTTCCACTCGGGGTCCATCGTGTGCTTGTGGTTGCCCACAGTCTCCTTCTTCTGCCCTGCGCAGTGGACAATAGCGTACGGGTTGTTGTACGGCTGTCCCGTCAGCCGAGCGCGGTTGATCGTCACGATGAGCTTGTTCGGGAACGTCGCGCGAATTGCGTTCAGCGATTCCTCGATGCCATTGCAAATCGACTGCAAGAACACAAACGCCGACGTTTGCACCGAGTGAACCGTCCACTCGCGGTTGTTTGCGTCGCCCGACGTGCGACCAACGGACAGGGATGTGCACCCGAGTCGGGCCTTCGACGACCCGATCACAGTGAACATGGGATCAGTAGACGCTTCAAAGTTGACAGCTCGCTCGCGCAGGACGGCGCGCACGTTCGCGCTATCCGAGGACGAGATCTGATGCGCCGACTCGATGAACGCGATCCCGCCGATGCGCCGAAGGTCTGACGTGCTGAGCGTGCCCAGGAACGACTTGAGCAGCGACCCGGCGCCGTCGTGCACGATGAAGCTTATCTCCTGCGCGGCGTTGGGCATGATGTAGTTCTTCCAGACGTACGCGACGTGGTCCTCAGGCGTGGACGAGTGCAGGATCTTGGCGCGGTGGCCGTTGACCATGCAGAAGTTGGAGCTCGGGTTCATGATGACGACGCCGTAGCCGCCCTGCACTGCCGTCTTCAAGTACGGGATCATGGAGCCCTGGAACCCCGTCTTGGGGTGGATCGAGCGGCTCCAGATCCCCGGCTGCATGCCTGTCGTCGCGAGGTTGTGGTGCAGTATGTTAGTTCGCGGATTCCCATAGCATGTAAAGGTGCCGATCCTTCGTACCGATCCCGGACTGCAGGAAGACGCACAACTTGGGGCACGACGCATAGTTGGGCGACACGAACACGTTGCAGCGCGCCTCGGCCTTGGAGTTTGGGATGAAGATCTCGCGCAGGCTCAGCTCGTTCTTGAGCTTGAGCTGGATCTGTGCGACAAGCGTCTGGATCAGCTCCTCCAGGTCCTCCTCGCTCTTGATCGAGAAGTTCTTGCCCCCTGTTCACCATTCATATCACTCCCACGTCAGCCAAGGCGCTCTGCTGGCGCTGTGAAACACAGAGGCGGCGAGTCCGCCGTGTTTAACAGCAAACAAGCGGCGATCCCTCCGCCGCCAGAAGAGCGACGCGCGTCGTTACCTCGCGAGCTGAGGCGCCGCATCGCTGGCTGCTTGTCGCGCGCTGCCTCGCCCTCACGTGGTAAGTCCCGGGCTCAGGATGAATGGAGACAGAGGACGCGACTCCCGCCGCCGCTTCCCTTCCTTTGGTTTCCGCCCGCCGTTGTGCCGTTTTGGTTCACCGCAAGTGAGAGATTCGCGCTGGGGGACGCGCGCGGTATACTGAGAGCAAGTGAAAGAAAGGCCGTCCGGAAAATTAACGGCAACTGGCACTTTTCCTCTGCGTGAAACCTACCAAGACCATCACTCTCACGTGGCAGTCAGATCGTAGCGTCGAAAGGTACCGTACGGATCTGATTAAGTTGTTATTGTCCGATGATGTGCTGAAGATTCAGCCAGATCAACCAAACCATAAACTTGGAAGAATACGTACGCTAGTTACAGCCAGGAATACTTACCAAGAGCGATGGTCGTGTTGACGTTGATCAGCATGTGACCGACCAATGCACGCGGACAGCGAGCGGTATCCCCGGGCACGTTCCGTTGGAGAATGGACGCGGAACGAGGGCAGTATTTATAGTGAGCTCTACTGTAACTCGCGACCCTCGGGCAATTCCGCTAAGCAGGGCTCTCCCTTCGTCTTTCGGGCGCGTCAGAGTGTGCTCCAAGTCAGGCTTTACTCGCTGTTTGAGCTGCGTGGCGAGATATGCTTGGAATGTGGATTGGAACCTTCAGCAACGACACAAAAAAAGAATGTGAAAGCGCGGTGGAAGCAAGTGGATGCGAGGCTGGACGTGTTGGAGTTCCTGATGGGACTTCACGTAGACCTTGTATTTCGATGACGAGCGGTGGCACGCGATGCGCAGCGTCAAGCAGCTCCCGAGCCACGCCGGATCGACTGAGACCCTGCATTGGAGCGCCAGAGGCATCTGAGAATGCCGCATCTCCCTGGCCATGCCTGTGATACTTGTGGGGTGACGACATTGTTCTCAAAAGCTTCAACTTGCTTTTGATGTACTGAATGATTTCGTTAAAGTGTAGTTTTCGGGGCAAACCCAAAGGCTCGCTACCGCAGTATAGTCAAATCTTTACTTCAAACGGGGTGAAAGACGACACTTGGTTGAAAATCAACAACCGAGTCGGATCGAGAAAGTGCGTTGCGTCGCTAACAGAATGGGGTGGGCGGGGCGGTGGGGCACGCTGCCGACGCCCGTGACGCGCGTCTGCTTCCGCGGGCAGCGCGTGCACGTCAAGCGCGACGATACGCTCTTCTTGGCGGGCAACAAGGTGCGACCTGCGCTCCAATCGGACGCCTACAAGCGGAGATATGGACGATTAACGCTGGTGGTTTCGTGTGGATGCATGGACGGCAGATGCGCAAGCTCTACTGGTTCGTTCAGCAGGGCGACGCGTTCTACAAGGGTGAGAGGGGCTGCGCTGCTATTGCACAGCGTGTCTGTATACGGCATGAATTGAGTCCTCATCTACTGACCGCCACCCGTTTCTTCCTATTATATAGACGCGCACTTGTTCAGCTACGGCGGGACGCAGAGCAACGCCATGCTCGCGATCGCGCAGCTCGCGCACGTCAAGCGCGTCCCCTTCACGTACTTCAGCCGCGCGCTCGACATTCCGACAGCGGATACAGCGCCGTCACCAGCGAGTGATGACTTCAGTCCAAGTCTTCAAGCCCTCTCGGTGGGAGGAAACCTGCACGAAGCCAGGGCCTTGGGCATGCACCACGTTACGCTCACGCCGGACGACTACCACAAACTGGTCAACACACGTGACTTTTCCCGAGCGCTCGAGTTTGACAGCGACAGGAGCCGATATGGAAGCCGAACGCCGCTGTTCATCCCGCAGGGCGGGGCGTTCCCGAAGGCCCGCGTCGGCGTCGCCAAGCTGGCGGACGAGATCAACGACTACGTGCGCTCCGAGTTGCCGGACACGCAACTGGCAGTCGTGCTGCCCTGCGGGACGGGCACGACAGCCTTCTACCTCGCACAGCACGTGCTGCCGAGCGTCGAGGTGTTCGCGGTGCCGTGTGTGGGCAACGGCGCGTATCTGAGCGAGCAGTTCGACCAGCTCGCGCGCGAGGACGCCTCTCTCAGCGCCTCTACTGCTTTACCCAAGCTTCCGACGATCCTGGAGCCGGCGCGCAAGTCGCGATTCGGACGCTTGTGGTGGCCGCTGAACGAGATGCACCACGAGGTGCTCGCCAAGACGGGCATCGAGTTCGATCTGGTGTACGCTGCGTTTGCGTGGCACACACTGTTCAGCGACGGCGCAATCGATCGCGTTGTCAGGTCAGATCAGGGTGGGGAAGCGCCTCGAGAGCTCATGTACGTCCACACGGGCGGCGTGTCGGGGAACCGCACCATGCTCGAGCGGTACGAGCGCAAGAAGCAGCGCGCGGGTCGCCAACACGCGTAGAGTGTACCATGGTGGCTCGACTGGCCGGTGGCGACCAGTTCTATTGCGGCACAAGCTTCGTTGTGAGAACGATCACCTCAATTTAGATTCAAGCTGACGTGATGGGAATCAGCGTTAAATCCAACGCCCGTGCGACCAGATCACGCACGCAGCGCGCAGCATCTCCGGGCGCGTCCCGTTGGGGAAAGAACGCAGAACGGGATGGCAGTCGGTGCTGCTATGACATGCGACGCTTCCGCGCTTCCGCTGGCGTCCGACTTCCTTTTGCCTTTCTGGCGCCCCAGCCTCGGCCTCAAGACAGCGATTTCTCTGTGTTTGGGCGAAACGCACGCGCTGCGGAAACAGTTTGGCCAACCGCCAGAGTTCATGAAGAAGTCGCTGATGGGCTTGACTAGCTGAACGTCGTTGTTGCAGCCTGATGCAAACTGCGGTAATCGTCTCGCAACGGATTAGCCCCCTTGTGATAGCAGTTGCTGGCGGGGTGGAGCGGCGGCCACCAGCTCGGCGGACCCAGTTGCTCTCCTTTCTACAAGCTAGCAGAACCAGCGACACAAGCCACCACCGTGAAGGCGCCGACACCGGAGAAACCCATCCACCCAGTTCCAAGACCACTCCGCCTGCTCGACCAGCTGTGAAGCGCGAACCTGATGTCAACCATCGTCAAGCCAGAAGTCGACGACTGTGTTGCTGTCCACCTTGACGCAACGGACGACCTCCCTTCCGCCAATCCTGACCCGGTCGATAATGACGATGTTGTCGATGCTAATGCTGACGTGCACGCCGAGATGGCCGACAACGCCACGAGCGCCAATCCCAGTACCGGAACAGCCAGTCAACTTCCAAGCACTGCTGGCGAAGTGGCCGACGACTCGCCACCACCGGCAGCAGAGGAGACCGAAACCGTGACACCTGCGACAACTGATCAGCCAGCGCCTCAAGAGCAGGCGTCTGCCGAGGCCGAGCGTCACCAGCGCTTCTGCGCCGTGGTCGAGTTCATTGTGCCGAACAAGGACATGTGGAGCAAGGTCCATCAAGCACCCACCGACTTTTTCGACGCCGATGAGCTTCCGTTCGAAGAGAAGCACTGCTCTGGCACTTTCCAGACGGGCTCAAGGCGTGCTGGGGCCTCGCAGACTCGCTGATGCTCCCGTACGTCGCGTCCATCGGAGCCATCTTGGCGGGCACCTTCACGCTGTTCACGTACATTACGACTGCCATGCTGAGCGCGTTCGTCGGCGCCGAGCGTGGGCCACATTTCATGGCCACCATGGGCATGACGGTCGCTCCGCTCGTCGTCGCATCGCTAGCGGCCCCAATGCTGCTCGAGCACCCGTCCCAGCTCCTGCTCTACTATCGTCTGTGGGAGCAGAAGATCGTGGTCGACTTCAAGCAGCGCGGGATGAGCGACCAATCGACCGCCGTCAAGATAGTGGGTCTTGGGCTGATTCTCGGTGGCTACACCATTTATTGCTGGGACTCGGACTACATCAACGACAAGTGGTCGTTCGTCGTGGTGGTGGCACAGGCGCTCGGCACGGTCGCGTCGACCATCTACAGGAACGTGTCGCTGGAAGCGCGCCTCCAAGGCTTCAACCCCGCTTTCAGGCACTACCGGGCCGGTAAAGACCAAGAGAAGGACGACATCGACCCGCTTCGGTATCGCGAGAAGGCACGCAAGGCCGTTGAACAGGTCCAGTTCGTCGCGGAGAAGCATGTCCGGTACGACATTGTGGCGCTTCGATGCTATTGCGAGAAGGTTCTCAAGCCCAAGTTGAAGAAGGCTAAAGCCGAGCATGACCGGACGCCTACGCCTGCCACCGCAGCAACGGTCGCCGCTTGCAACGAGGAGGCGCAGTGGCTGAAGGTGCTCGGGATGTGGATCGGGCGCCTCGGCAACGACAGAGCCACCGTCCGGTCGCGATGGGGAGCTTCTCGTGTCCGGAACACCGTCTGGACGTACGCGAAGGGTTTCCTGACCAACGGATACTTGTATGACGATGCGCTGTGGCATGCGGCGGGGAGCTTCAAGCAGCGCCCAAACCGCACCGGATCGACGCGCGTGCTGTTTTGGGGTGAACTACTAACCGGTGCCGCCATTGTCGTGATTGAGATCTACGGATTGCTCCGCTGAGCGTCTGGCCGCGTTGGCGGTAGCTCTGAGAGTTCAGGCCGGTGGCATGAGCTCATCGTAAAGTTGAAAACCAATCCATGGCGAAATTGCTATTGACCATGATACCATTCGGCATTCCCCACCGCGACAGTCGCCAACTAATAACACCCGAAATGAAGCTCCCGAGCGAGCACACTGTTCATTGCGTGGCCTCATCCCCAAGGGAGGAGCGTGCTTGTCTCGTAGATCCTTGGCGTCTTGCTCCCGAAACGGCACGCCTCGCAGGAGAAGCGTCGCGGCCGAGGGGCCGCTGGCCTCTATTCAATAGCGCTGCCGCCCCTGCGACCATTCGTCCAGTCCCATTTCCCCCTGTGGTATCAGTACCGTCACCAGCCTCGGTCGCATTCGGTGTGCTCGCGTGTTACTCGACCTGTAGTGGTGTGCGCGTCTGTCAGGGCTCCAATGTCGTTCCGGGAGCTGCGCAACCTGACGGAGATGATGCGCGCGCTCGGGTACCCGCGGCCGGTGTCGATGGAGAATTTCCGCAAGCCCAACTTCGAGCTCGTGTCCGACATGCTCTACTGGATGGTCAAGAAGTACGACCCGAGCGCGCACGTGAGCGAGGAGATCGACACGGAGGACGACCGCATCGAGTTCCTCACGCAGGTCGTGACGGAGATGCTGGCCAAGGCGCGCATCCGGCTCAACGCCAAGAAGCTGTACGCGGCCGACGGGTTCGCCGTCAAGGAGCTCATCAAGGTCGCACGCGTGCTGTACGAGGCGTCCAAGATCGACGTCGACCGGCTCGAGGGCGAGGGCGACGACGACGACGACGTGTCGGTTAAGTCGCTGCTTGGCTCGCGGGTCAAGGACCCCAAGGCGACGCGGTAGCTCGCGTCCGACATCACGCTGGCGGGCGCCAAGCTCTTCGGCCTTCTTGAGGCCGAGCTTGACGTGCGCGACGCTCGGCAGCAAGCCATCCGCTTCCTGGACGCGCTCGCGACCAACAACGAGAACTCGAGCGAGCAAAAGTACATTGAGCGCAGCATCAAGGAGATCCTCTCGGGCATGCAGGAGAACCTCGAGTCGACCGAGCGCCAGTGCGTGGAGCTCGAGGCCGAGGAGAAGGCGCTGGGCGCCAAGATCAAGAAGGCGCAGACTGACCTCGAGCGCAGCGAGAAGCGGCTCAAGAGCCTGCACAACGTGCGCCCAGCCTTCATGGACGAGTACGAGAAGCTCGAGAAGGAGCTCGAGCGGCAGTACGCCATCTACTGCGAGTGCTTCCGCAACCTCGACTACCTGCAGCGCGAGCTCGACCTGCACAACGCCCGCGAGCGCAAGCAGCTCGCCGAGAACGACCGGAGTCTCAAGAAGCTGCAGAAGAAGTTCCGCGACGACGAGCTCGCCATCCTGCGCGGCGAGCAGAAGGACCAGATCGACGGATCCTTGCTCGACGCCGGCGACAACAACAACAACTCGAGAGACGGCGGGCGGAAGGGCGCCAGCGACGCGCGAAGAGGGAGCAACGGCGGCAACCAGCGAGCAGCAGGCAAGCCGGTCAATGGGAAGGCGGGAGGAGCAGCAGGAGCGGCGGCCCGTCGTGGCGACGCGAGCGAATCGGACAGCGGGAGCGACGAGGACGATGACGACGATGATGACGAGGACGTGGACGACTCGACGGACGAGAGCACCGGCGGGCGCGGAGGTGGCGGTGGCGGCGGTGGCGGTGGTGGCGATGCCGGCTCCGACTCGGACGAGGTGTCGCTGGCCGACTCGGGCGAGCTGATCGACAACAACGACGGGTCCGGGTCGGAGGCGGGCCACTCGGGCGAGGACGCGTCCCACTCGGGCTCGGGCGGCGGCTCCGGCTCCGAGACCAACTCGGACTCGGACCAGGACTTCTGAGGCAGGTAGGTATCCGTTTGCATTCGTCCTGCTCTTCCGTCTTTCGCATGGCTTGTGTTCAAACATGACAACCGAAACAACAACCGACACATTGGGCGTGGATTGCATCGTGTGTATTGACAGCGACGGACGACAAACCGACACGGCACACGTGCTGCTCTGCTTCCTAAATTATGCGAACTGCGAGTCTCTCTCTCTCTCTCTCTCTCTCTCTCTCTCTCTCTCTCTCTCTCTCTCTCTCTTGGAGTTGATATAGAACAGCCCAGCGTGGTTTTCAAAACGGGTCACAGCAGGACGGACGCGCCGTCCTCGACCGCGCCGGTCGGCTGCGCGTTCGGGTCGACCGCGTCGCGCTCCTGGTCACCAGACGCACCGCTCTCGCCACCTCCACGAGTGCTGGCGCTTTCGATCAACGACGATGGCGCCTCGGCCTCTCCTCTCTCGTCCACGGACTCAGTCGGAGCGGCGTCGACGAGGTGGCGCAGCGACGGAGGGAATTTGTCGCCCAGCAGTGCGCTGAGCGCGAGCATGAGCTCCTGGTGTTGCCGCCGGCGTTGCTGGTCCTTCAGGCAGCGGCGCTCCTCCCGCGCGAGCTCCTCGCGGCGCCGCCGCTCCTCCTCCAGCTCGTGCCGACGCGCTGTCTCGAGCTGCTGCGCAGTCATGTATTGAAGCATGATCTCCATGAGCCCCAAGCTGGACGCGTCCGCCACGTTGGTGCCCGACAGGATAGAGGAGGTGGGCGACTGAAACAGCGGGTGACTGAGTCCGCCGCTTGCGGTCGCACCTGAATGGTGACTCGGGGACGGCGGGAGGCGAGCCTCAGACCCAGTAGACGCCGCTGCTGCGGCTCCCAGAGTCGGCGCCGCGCTACTGGACTCGCGCTCCCGCTGCTCCTGGTGGATCGAGTACAGCGCCTGCTCCATTTTCCGCTTCTTGCGCTCTTTCCGCACGCGCACGCTCTCGTGCAGCACCTGCTCCTCCACCGTGCGCCGCTTGCGCTCGATGCTGTGCTTGAGCATGGAGATGATGCCCGTCGTCGACAGCGGCACGCCCGGCGGCACGAGTGCTTGGTGCGCGGCCACAGCGCTCGCTGCGGTGGGCGAGTGCAGCTCTGACGTGCTGCTGGCTGTTGGTGTGGTCGCCAGCGTCGGTGACTGCTGCGAAGTCCCCGGCAGATCACTCGCCACACTGACGTTCCCTTCACTGCCTCTCATTGCGTGCTTGTTGCTGGAATCAGTGGACAAGACCGACCGCTGGTAGTCCTCCTCCATCTGCCGGAGCCTGGACGCGAGGCTTCCTCCTCCGTCCGCCAGTCCGTCCACCGGCAGCTCCAGCGCGTGTTGCTGCTGATGCTGGTGACCGCCAGCCGCGCTACTGTGTACCCGGAGGTGCCGGAGCTCCTGCGGCTCCGCCCGTCCCATTGCCAGGGCGTCTCCGCCCGCGCCGTCGTCTCGGAGAGCGTCCGCTAATAGCATCGTCGTCGGCCTCCCCTCGCTGTCGGCAGTGGCGCCGTGGCTTCCCGAAGTAGCTGGAGCACTGGTCGTAGCATTTCTACCCGCATCACCACTACTCTGACCTGCGTCTTCCTCCACCCCGGCCTGGCTCGAGCTGCCGTCGCCACCCCCACCACCACCGATGCCGGCGTGGTCCATCGCCGGGTCCTCGGCGGCAGCGCCCAGGTCGCTCTGCGCGTCCTCGCTCTGCGCCTTGTCGCTTCGCTGGTTGATGAGCTGGCGCAGCGCCTTGGCCTCCACGAGGTAGTCGGGCAGGGCGGCGCCCGCGTCCGCATTGCTGTAGTTGTTGCTGCTGCTGTTGCTGTTGCCACCGCCACGCGCGCAGTACATTTTCTTAAACTTGCGCTTGAGCGACTCGACCTCGCGGTACGGGATCGAGTCGGGCCGCAGGTAGTTGAACTGGTAGGCTACGTGCAGCCACTCGTCCGCCGACACGGGCAGCACGGCGCGCACCTTCTCGTTCAGGCGCCGCATCTCGTCCACCGAGTAGTTGACTGTGCCGAACTTGCTGCTGAGGCGCCCGCGGCGCGCCCGCGCCGGCACGGGGGGCGGCATGCCCGGAAGGAGCGCCGGAGGCCCCATAGCCGCCGCGCCGGGCGCCTCTGGAGTCGCCGGGGCCGGGGAAACAGCGCGCCGCGCGGCGTCGTTCGCGCGCGTCATTTCGGCCGGTGCGGGGAATAGCGTGGTGGGGGACCGCCCGGGACGTTTCACACTTGGTTTCAGTATGCCAGACTTCCCCCCTTTCCGGACCGCCTCCATCGATTCGTAAATAACGTATTGATTCCATATATAAGAGTTGTCAAACGACGTTATTTATAATAATAGAATCAATTGGAATCCCGTAAATAATCGCCTTCCCGTCCACCGACCCTCCCCCATAAAGCAAGAAGCGAGATGGAGGTCAAGACGGGCGGTGGCGGCGGCGCTGCCGGGCGCAGCACCAGCCCCTCGCCGGCGCAAGCGACGCCTATCGCACCCTCGGGCACCCGAGTACTGGGCCGCCAGGACTCGACGTCGGCGGCTGGCTCGTTTGACGCCTGGCTCGTGCAGAAGCTCAAGGCGGAGTGGAGCTCGGACGAGCTGGGCGCGCTGCTCACGCGCGAGCGCATCGTGGACGCACTCGCGAGCTTCCCGCAGCTGGAGAACCCCATCAAGGTGAAGCATCTCCGTGTGTGGGCGAGTCCTGGGCGTTGTGGGCGTTGTACTGACGGTGTTGTACGGTCCACAGGCGCGACTGTTGCTGTCGTTCCTGAGCATGCGGCCGGACGAAGCTGCCGACTGCCGCGACACGATCAAGGAGCTGCTCGCGCTGGCCGAAGACGACAGCGAAGAGGTCAGTTCGCGTGGCCTGTAGTGCTGGCTTGTCGTTGCTGGCTGTGGATGCTGACCCTTGCTCACATTCGCCACGGCAGTGGGTCCGGATTGGCGCGGGCATGGTGAACCAGTTCCAGTTCATGGACGCGAACGGCAAGCCGGGCGACTCGTTCTTCCACGACCAGCTCGCCAAGACTACGGGCGCCATCGTGGATGCGGTCGCCGACCCGAGCGAGGCGCGCGAGCGCACGCTCGACGACTTTTTGTCGCTCGAGAACGCGCTGTTGAACCCGTCGATCCGCGCCGAGATCGCGCTCAAGCCGGCCAAGCACTTCACGGTCATCGCGCCGCCCCCGGACGCCAACGGCAAGGGCAGCGACCGAGACGGTAAGGCGACGCCTGTCCCCTCAGCAGTTTCCTAATACCGACCATTAACGGCCTTGTTGTCGTCGCCTGTGAACGACAGATCGCCACCCGAAGAAGCCGCTGCACCGACCGCAAATGGCGCGGCCACTGCTACACCCGTCGTCGTCGTCCGGCGCGACGGCGCCCACGCGACTAACGCCGACGTCGACGAAGCCACCGGCGCCGAAGAAGAACGTGTCGGACGTGACGTCGGAGATCCGGCGCAAGGCCGACGCCGGGCGGTTCAAGCGCCAGCGCAGCCGCATCTCCATGATCGACATTGACGAAGTCAAGCAGATCGAGTCGGAGAAGGCCCAGAAGGCCGAGGAGCGCAAGAAGCAGAAGCTGCTGGCCAAGGAGAAGGAGAAATCGGCAGCGGCTGGAGCTGCCGCAACTGGACAAGCGGGCGCTGCTAGTGATAATGCCGGGGAAGAAGCATCGCCGGCAAGCGCGAGCGCGGGTGCGAGTGTGTCTGGCAATGACAACACCAACACCGACGCTAGTGCGGGCGCGAACTCGACGTATGAAGAGCACTCGGATCAACAGGACACCGTGTCGGAGGACGAGCAGAGCGGCAGTGTGGAGCCTTCGGGTCATGCCGATGCCGGTTATGAACCGGACACGCGGGGCGGGCTCTACGCCGCCGACGGCGCGCGGGCGTTGCTGAACGCGGCGGCGTTCCATTCCTCGCAAGACGCGGTGGTCCAGCAGGAGCACCGCCAGCTTCATCACCAGCAGCCACAGCAGTTGCCGCCTTACCAGCCCGTGTACCACCAACAGCACTCGCTGCCGCCGCCCCCTCAGTTCCAGCACCGCGGCTTCGAGCCCGAGGACGCTGGCTCCCACATGAGCTTCGGCGGCTACGACTTTGGTAGCCACAACACCGCCACCAACAGCAGCAGCGCCCCCGGGTACTATGGCGACCAGATGGGTAGCTACCGCCCGGCGCAAGAGGCGAGCCCGTATGGCGCGTACATGAGCGATCCGCGCCAGGCTCAAGTGCCTGGGAATGCGGCCGCCCAAGGCTTCTACCCGCTTCCAGACCAACGCGGGGCCTTTGATCCGAACGCGCAGCGCCAGCAACAGCAGCAGCAACAGCAGCCGCGGCAGCAGCACGGCGGATACATGGACGGCCCGCCCGAGTACTGGCGATAAGCGCGCGCCCTTGTCAGTAGCGCTCTGGTGCTCCCCCACTTTGCTCAATGGATACAACTGCATTTGTTCTCGGTGCCTTTCGCCCTGTTGGAGCCTGGGATGACACTAGAAGCGCAGGTAGTAGTGGAAGGCGTGGATGTACGGGAACCCGATGACGCTGCGCCCGCAGTCGTCGTGCGCGAACCCGTCCGGGACGCCGAACTGCGAGACGTCCTGGGCGCCGAGCTGCACGTTGTGCAGATCGTAGGTCAGCAGCAGCATGGGCACGCCGCCCACGAGGTTCTCCTCCGTCAGCCGGATCGGAACTGCGGCATGCATGGGACCAAGCAAGCACGTGAGTACCATCAGCAGGAAGCAACAATGGGTCACGGGAGATTGTACGTACTGCCGCTGGCGATGTCGCTGTAGATGTGCACGCGAACGTTGGCGTACGCGTGGACCCAGTGCTCGCAGGCCGCGTCGCGCACGCTCTCGACGCCCTAGACAGCCAAGAGAGCGGCCGTCAGCAGCTCCTTTATTACACGATCAACGGTATCGTGGACTCACCACGAAGCGCTGCGGGAACGGGATCTCGGGTGGGGGCATCTCGTCGCCCAGGTACGCGCGCTCGCACTTCCGGTACTTGTCGCGCTTGACCACGTACTCGCATTGCTGCAAGGCACATGTACACATACAGAGAGCGAGCACTTTAGACGCCTCGGAGTACGTCGACAAAGCCCGCCACGTGCACTCCTTACCGTGTCGTAGCGACGTACAAAGACCTTGCCCTGATCGTGGCCCTTGCGGACCTCGGCGCGCGCGATCCGCTGCTCAAAGTCGTACTGGATGGCCATCTCGCGCACCGACGGCGGGTACGCCTGCGCCGGCTCCGTCAGGTGCGACGTCATGACCACGTCGGCGCGGAACTGCGTGGGCAGCGCGGGAGCCACCGTGCCCGCGGGCCGCGCCTGCGTCTCGCCCGTGGTCAGCAGCGCGAGCGCGAGCGACAAGAGCACCCGAGTCCGCGTCATTTCCCCACGCCTGCTGTTGCTGGTCCGATTATGCTGGACGAGAAGATCTGACAAGTGAGATGGATACGTTCGGTATCTTTTGGATCTTTTCGCGCCGTGACACGGTTCTTTCCATGAACCGCACATGAACCGGTTCGATTCTACAGTGGGCGTCCTGTTGTAGGATGATAAGGTCTCGTTCATCACTTTCGTCCGTCTTCTCCAATTCGATCGGCACTCGCTGACACCTGCCTACTGCTTCATGTTGGCGTGGATGATGTCGAGCAGGCCGGGCAGGTTGTCGATGTGCACCCAGTGGCCCGACTTGTCGAGCAGGTGGTGGTAGACGTGGTGCGGCTTGAGCGCGTCCAGCGCCGCTAGCACCTGCGGCGTCCACATGGAGTTGCGCGCGGCGCGCACGAAGTGGATGCGCACGTCCTCCCCCGAGACCGCGGGCGGCTCGTTCACGACCGGCCATAGGTCCGTGGCCAGGAAGGACTTGAAGAGCTGCTCGATCACGTCAATGTTCATCTTCCACTCGTACTGTTCGGGCTGCGCACCCGTCAGGCGCAAGTTGGTCGTGAGCCACTGCGCCTCGCCGAGGCCGATGCCCTTGGCCTGCAGGTCCTTCACCAGCTGCGACTTGGAGTGGATCGGCAGCGCGATCTCCTTGACCGCGGGCAGGACGCTCTCGATGGACGAGGTCAGCGACCGGTTGGCGTAGTCCGTCTTGCCTGCATACACAGTCGCATTTCTATCGCGTTAGTGCACTTCAGGCATCGATTAGACGCGAAAAACAGATCACGCACCAGTGCCGGGGAGCGAGTCGAGCACCCAGACCTGGCTGGGCAGCGTGCGCGACTGCTGCTGGCACTCCTGGAGGTACTTGAGCGCGACTTTGCCGCCGAACGAGTGGCCAAACACGGCCTCCGGCTCGACGTTCAAGTGGCTCGCGAGGCCGCTGGTCATTGCGGAAAGATGTGTCAATAACATAGATCTGAGCAGTGGAGCGCGCTGAACGACGCGGACGCACAGAATGTCGTTCGCGCAGGCCTTGAGGTCGTGCGGCGGCGTGAACGACGGCGAGTCCCCGTGCCCTGCCATCGGCAGCGACGACATTGACCCCACAGATCAGAAGTTAGCACTCGCTATGGGCTTCCGTCGCAGGAAAATGTCCAAACAGACCTCGCAGGTCAACGGTGACGAGACGCCACTCGGGGTTGACTGCCGTGAACCTGGTCGCATTCACGCGTTCACCTCGGTCAGACCAAGTAGGAGGAGACTCGCTATGCCACATCCCAGCTACTCATCGTCCATGGCACGCACTTTTGCGAGAACGTTCGCCAGTTGAGCTTGTTGCCTGGTCACCACAGCCAGGTCGGCGTCGCGTTAGCATCACCTGCGTACACACGCCGCATTGTATCCCCACGCGCCACTCTACGTACCGAGGATGCCGTGCATGACGAACGCCGTCTTGGTCGGCGCGGCCCCCTCCGCCTCGAACACGCGGTGCGCGAGCTTGCTCTGCGCGCGCGCCGCCTGCACGCACCTAAAGAAAAGAGTACGCGATTGGAGCACCCACCACACCACATGAGGGATCGCGCAGCGCAATGGAGAGACCCGCCGGAGACAGACACGCGTACCACGCAGAGGACGCCGCCTTCGTCGCCGCCTTTGAAGCGGCGCGCTGCCACCGGACGCTGCTGGCCAACATGACTCTGCTTCTCTTTGCTTGTCTTCTCCTAGTAAGTAGCTCGCGGTTAACGCGGAGGTCTCGTAGTGATCGATCCGAAACAATTGATCGCGTCCCCCGGGCGGACTTCCACTGTAAAATATCCGATATAAGCGTGTGGCTTTGTCGCATCGCAGTTCCTCTGTGTTTGCCCTACCCCTACCGGTTCACGAGCCAATCAGATCCCTTCAAGTAGCAACAAGCGCGCGCCCGAAGCAGCCAGTGTTTCCAGTTCTGTTGCTAATTGAGGGGGATTGACGAGTCGCCATGCCCCTAGCATGGCTACATTTTTACACGGCTTGTCGGAAACAACCAAGAAGGTTGAACATGTAAAAGGGCTCGATTCCCCCAGTAATGTAAATCTAATCATGAGTCGTGGTGGTTTGCGGTTGCCGAGAGGAAGCCGAGGTCTTGGAGGAGTGCTGGCGCTTGGAGGAGTGCGAGGCGCCACCAGGGCGCTGTCTGGCGTTCGACGACGCGTCCGAGCGGCCGGAGAACTGCTGCACGGGCGTGACGCGCACTTTGGTCGTCGGTGCTCTCTTCGACAGTTGGTGCGTCAAGAAGCTAAGTTTCTTGAAGCTGTTTCTGTAGTTCGTCTTGCCATCAGCCGGGAGAACCGACTGCATGTTGTTGCTGCTCGTGTCGCCGCTGGAGGATCTGTCGCCCGACGAAGATGAGTCCGTCGCGGTCTGGCGGTGGCGGAGCAGCTTTGGCACGATCATGAGGCTCATGACGACCGAGGTGGCGGTGATCAACAGGAACGCCAGGAAGACGAAGAACGCCAGGGGTTCCATCTTGACCAGGTAACCCAGTCCAAGCACGATGACGCTGGTGAAGAGCACGACCAGCGACGACGAGAGGATCCACGTCGACTCCTGGAAGTCTGTTGACACCTTGCGGATCAGGAACGACAGGCGTAGTCCGGCGAAGACCAGGATCGCCTTCCAGAAGATGAGCAGCGCGCTAAAGACGACGCTGCTCGACCCACAGGCACGGATATTGACCGTGATGACACCGGACACGGTCGATACTTTAGTCGGCGTCGACGTCGGAACACCGGATCCACGATGAACCACAGGGCCAGCAGTACCGAGTCGATCACCAAGAAGACGAACAGGATCTTGAACATGGTCATCGCGGATAGCACCACGCGCTTCATGGCCGACTTCATGAACACGCGGTAGACTCTCAGCGACTTGACCACGAGCGAGCCGAAGATGAGCGTGAACGCGTACGACAGCATGATGGACCGGCCTGTGCATGGCGGCGTGCTTGGTGGTCCTTCGCACGCTAAGATCGCCAAGTACATGAGCGCCCCGCCGATCATCATCGACAGCAGGAACTGGTACTGGGACCGCTTGATGATGGGCTGGTCACGGTGGCGAACGATGTACACGCCGCAAACCAGCAAAAGTACGGCCAGCGTGACGGAGAACGCGAGCACAACGTTCGCCTCCACGCGTCCATACGGCACGTACTCGCACGCCAGGTAGACGGACTCCGGCAGCTCGACACCGCCCACGCACTTGCTTGAAGCGGACACGTTCTCTGGGTCCTGGAGGAGCCAATAGTACTGCACTTCCCGCGTGAAACCATCATGCGTGCAGTCGGAGACCGTGTACGAGTAGTGCTCCGCGGTGCACGTCGGCGCGGCCGTCACCCACGAGATCCACGTGCTGTAGTGAGTCTGGAGCCACGCACAGCTACGACTCGTCGTGATCGAAGGCGGCAGCTGGGTCCACTCGCCATCGCAATTGTACGGCTGCGACGTGTTGCGCGGGTCGGGCATGTTCCAGTGGAAGTTGATCACTCGAGGGAAGCCTTCGTCCACTGTGCCGTTGCCAGAACACCCGTCGATTGTGTGGTCAATGTGCTCGGTGAGCGAGCAGTCGGGGAGCGGCTCGAGCCACGAGCTCCAGACGTAGTAGTGGCTCGAATCCTTCAGCCAGGAGCACTCCGCGGTGAAGTAGAGGTTGAGGGACGGGTCGTTCAGCGCCTCCGCCGCCATGTAGCTCCGCATGAGCTTGTCAATGTGCAGCTGCGAGATCGACAACCGGTTTAGCAGTCTCTCGATGGGTGGCGAGTCTTGGATGAGCGTCGACGAGTACTTGTCGAGCTGGACCAACGGGAAATCGACCTTGACAGGGTTTGCCGCGCCGTTTCCGAACGTTCGGGTGCTCTCCGCGGCGAGTTTCGCCGTCATGGGCGGGAGCTGGACGCGCTGGAGCTGTCCGTCGTATCGGACGTGGTCCATTTCCGGCTCTAGTGGTGAAACAGCACGGGGACGCCGTTCATCACCGCGTAGCGCATATACGCAGACTTGCTGGCGAGCCCGAGGAAGCAGAAATAGGCCGGTATGTCCAGATTCTCGAAGACCGACTGCACGTACCCTGGATCCATGAACCACAGCATCATGATGACGACAAGGCACTCCTTGCCATCGCCTTCCCGCGCTTCGCAAGCTGTCGTCTTGGAGCACGAGTCGTTGCACCCTAAAGTGCCATCCGGACAGCCCGAGACGGCAGGCGGATAGAAGTCCGAGTTGTTTTTGAGCGCAGAGATGGCGAGACTGTCAATGAGGCCGTCGCTGTCACGGTAGTCACGCCAAAAGTCGGCGGCAAATGCCGGACTGCGATTCAGCCCGTCCTCCACAAGCTGTGTCGTGGTGTACACTCCCGACCGACCGAAGTACCCGACACTCGCCGAGCTGTACGTCTCGTTCGCGTATTCATCGAATTGGCTCTCTCCTCCGTCTAGCCGGATCTCCAGCGTCACGTGTGACGGAGCGCACTGCCCGTCCCCGCGCGACGACATGCGCTCAGCGATGTTGCTCAAGCCCGAAGAGCGAACCATAGCGATCTCGTAGCTCAACTGATAAGCGAGAGGCCACAACGCGGTCAACAACCGCACAGGAGTGGAGAACAACAGCTCTGACAACCGCTTACCAATTCTTGAGCCAGTATAGAGAAGACCATGCTCGACAGCGACACGGACGCGAATGGCATGTACTCGATGATGACGGAGCCGTTGACTCGCCCGGGGTCGAACACATTTCTGTCGTCGTCGAGCGTCGCGCCGACACCGTAAACGACCGACCCTGCTGCTAGACAGTCCGACTGGTAGAGCTGGTCCATTGGCACGTCGGTTCGCGGGTCCTGGAGCTGTCCAGGGCAGTCGAAACCTATGTTAGTGCCCAGTAGAGTGCGTGGTTAGCGCCATAGGTGAATGCAGCATTCATCGTGTTACCCAGAAGCGTGGCTGCTCGAGCGCCTTGTGCAGGAACGGGTGGACTTTGTCCCCGCCGTAGCCTCGCGCGGTCGCTGAGATGGACAGCGCCGACTCCACTGACTGCACCCAGGCCTCGTCGAAGCACGTCCCAAGGAGCGCGTTCGGCGCCAACGGGGCCGCGATGACTTTTTCATTCTGTTGGCACAAAACACGACCCAACAAAGTGGAATGAGGCTTCTCGAAACGAGGCCGCAGTCTAATCTTCAGCTTCTCACCAAGCCGAGAGCTGCAGCGAGCAGGAAGAGCGCTAGCGAGACCATCTGCGGCAGCCGCGTGCGGCGGTTGGGGGCGCGTCGGCGAGCCGATGTCGATTGGAGTCGCGCAACCGATTTGATTGTCCAGCGCCCACGAAAATGTGAATGGTGTGTGAACAGACAGCGATGGCGACGGTTGCCTTCTACCAAAAATACCACCATGCCAATGGGCGCCGTGACGAAAGTGGGCATGAGTTCCCTGCTGTCGGGTTCAGGCACGAACGGACTGGTTGTCGACACGAATGTTGTGTGGCTTTTGGTGTTCTTGTTGCTTAGACTAGCTATCAAATACGCGCTTCAGAAGACTCACGAACGGGTGTGCACCTCGGCACTAAAGCGCTCGGCGCGAGCCTTTGCGTCTGCGAGTTCCTTCCGGCTGCGGTCCCGCGCCATCGCGCGGTCTCGGACGACCATGGTCCCGAGCACGAGCGTGACCATCGCGAGCTGCCCGAACACGCTCGCTCGACTCACGCGCTCGTACAGGGACAGCGCCGGCTGGGACATGTGATACGCCGATACTGCCGACACGACCGGCACCCCGAGCGCGCCTGCCATTTGGTACGGATGGCGCTCGACCGCTCGAACCACGTTGGACAGCGAGACGGAGCGCAGCTGCAGCTCAACGTACGACGGGCCCACGAAGCGGACAAGCCGGTCGCTGTTGCCGGTCGCTGCTCCGTCGCCAGTCTCCCGAGTCGAGCGGCATGCGATCGAGTACACCACCACACTGGACGCTGCTGTCAGGCCAGCAGCCACGCCTGCGGCCCTCAATCGAGGGCCGAGCACCTTGACCACCCCCCGAGTGGCATAGACTGCAGCCGCTGTCGTCGCCGCGAACGAGACGAAGCCGACGGCCTTGTGCTGCTTGTCGGCTCGCGGCCGGACGGGCGCCATCGCTTCAGAGTCTGCTGTTGTTGTTCGCTACTGGAGAAGTCCGCGACTGGAGAGCTGGGCGGCAACGGGAGGAGCGCCGGGGGGGCTGCTTGGGGGCGGTTTGACGTGGCGGACATTGCTGGTCTGCGTGCGTGTCCGTCTGAGATACGCGCCGTGACGCTTCCTATGCCTCCGTTTTGATGGGTGTAGGTCTATCATATCATCCTATTCTGACACTTTATGACAGTGTAGTGACGAAAAGGGCATTATGAATGATGCACATATAAGCATGTTTTGACTCTTATTGGTAGATGAAATTCCACTATTTGGTATTTATACTGTACTGAGCCTATCAGGTTCTTGACGCTGATTGGTAGTTAACCGATTGGTTTCACATCCCAACGTTGCACAATTAGGGTGCTCTTTGCAGGCTGGTATACTATCCCTCCAAAGCAGCAACTGATAACATGGCTTTGTAGAGTAGCAGTTCACTACTGTAGCAGCGACACTAAGGTCAAAATGTATCAGCACAATGTTCACTTGTCCGCTACCGACGATTCGTGTCGCTTGGAGGACGCTGAGGCCCCGGAGTGCTGGTTAGACGCACCCGACTTGCCGGAGAACGGTTGTACGGGCGTCACGTGCACTTTAGTCGGCGTCGTAACCTTGGCGAGCTGGCGCGACACGAAGCTGGGGCGCTTGTTGTTGCTTCCGCTGGCTCCGACTTGAGTCTTCGACGGTTTACCTTCCGGCACGACTCCTTTCATGTCAGAGCTGCTTGTGTCGCCGCTTGTCGACGTCTCGATGGTCGTTCGCTGGGACGCGTTCTCACGGTGGCGAAGCAGCTTTGGCGCCAGCATCAGCGACATCACGATCGTCGTGGAACTCAGCAGCATGAAGGCGAAGAAGAGGTAGAAAGCCGTCGGCGTCAGCTCGACCAGATACGCGAGACCGAGCATGATAATACTGCTGAACAGCACCACCAGCGACGACGAGAAGATCCACGTCGACTCCTGGAAGTCCGTCGACACCTTGCGGATGAGGAACGACAGGTACAGTCCCGAGAAGAGCAGCATCGCCTTCCAGAAGATGAGCAGCGCGCTGAAGATGAAGCTGCTGGACGTGCACACCTGGATGTCCACGGTCACAACACCTGACGCGGTCGTGATCTGCTTCGGAAGTGATGCGGCCATAGCTGGGTCGACTGTGAACCACACGACCAGCAGCACCGAGTCGATCACCAAGAAGACGAACAGGATCTTGAACATGGTCATCGCGGACAGCACCACGCGCTTCATGGCCGACTTTATGAACACGCGGTAGACTCTCAGCGACTTGACCATGAGCGAGCCGAAGATGAGCGTGAACGCGAACGTCATGCCGGTGGCGCGGCACGTGCACGTTGCTGTCCGTGGCGGCCCGGCGTACGCAACGATGGTGGCGCTCATGAGCATCCCACCAGTGATCATCGACAGCAGGAACTGGTACTGGGACCGCTTGATGATCGGCACGTTGCGGTAGTAAGTCACGTACGCGGCGCACAAGACGAGCGCGCAAGAGAGCAGCAGCACCACCACCATGACGGTCGTGAACGTCTTGCTCTCGTACATGACGTACTCGCACTCGAGGTGCACGGACGTTGGCAGGTCGACGCCGCCGGTACACTCGCTCGACAGCGCCGCGTTGTCCGCGTCAGGCAGCAGCCAGTAGTACTCCACCGTCCGCAGTGAAGTATCGCTGTTGCACTCGGTCACTCGGTACGAGTAGTGGTCCGCCGTGCACGTCGGCTTGACGTACGTCCAAAAGATCCACGTGGTGTAGTGGCTTTGGAGCCAGTCGCAGCTGCGACTCGTCTCGATCGAAGGTGGCAGACTCGTGAGCGCGCCATCGCAGTTGTACGGCTCGGATGCGTTGCGTGGGTCGGGCATGCTCCAATGGAAGTAGATGGTCCGAGGGAAGGATGTCTTGTTGTCCGAGCACCCGTCAAACGTGTAGCCGACGTGCTCAAAGATCGTGCAGTCTGGTAGTGGATTGAGCCAACGACTCCAGATTAGGTAGTTGCTCGGTACCTTGAGCCAGTCGCATGCTGCAGAGAAGCCGGGGCGTGGTGGAGGGTTCGGCTGCGACAGATACGCCACGTGGCGCCGCATGAGCTCCTCAATCTGCAGCGCCGAGAGCGAAATCCGGTTGAGCAGACTCTCGACCGGCGGCGAGCTCTGAAGCAGCGACGACGAGTACTTGTCGAGCTGGACATAGGGGAAATCCACCTCGACGGGGTTGCTGGTCGGCGTTCCGGCTCCGTCTTTGCCAAAAGTTCCCGTGTTCTCGGCCGCAAGCCGCGGAGAGGTGGCCGGCAGCGCGACTCGCGTCAGCTTGCCGTCCAGTTTGATCGGTAGGAGCTCCGGCTCGTAGTAGTAGAAGACGACAGGCGTCTCAGCGAGCACGAGGGACGTGATGTAGTCCTCCGCGGCGTCAACGCCCAGGTAGCACAAGTACGCCGGGATGTCCAAGTTGGCGAGCACGGCGGCGAGGTACCCTGGGTCGGACGACGCCTCGAACATAACGACCAGCAGATACTCTTTGCTGTTGGCGATGCGGTCAGCGCACGCCTCGGTCCACGTGCACGAATCCTGGCATCCTAGCTCGCTATCGGCACAGCCCGGCTTACTCGGCGAGTAGTAGGCCGCGTCGCTGGTGAGTTGAGACACTGGCAGGCTGTTGATGAGGTTCTCGCTGTGGCGGTAGTCGCGCCAAAAGTCCGCGCTGAACGTCGGGCTGTTGAGGCTCGAGTTCTGTCCATCGGCGACGAACTGCGTCGTCGTGTACATGCCGCCGCGGCCGTAGTACCCGATGCTCGCGGAGCTGTATGTCTCGTTGGCGTACGGGATGAACGTGTCCGACTCCCCGTCCGTCCGGATTTCCAAGACCATGTGTGCCGGCGAACAGATCCCGGCTCCTTTGGACGACATGCGCTCGGCGGACCGCGTCTTGGTCGAGACGGACAGGTAGGAGACCTCGTAGCCCAGCTATGGACGGGAGGCGAGGCGCCAACACTGCATTGGTAAGGGTGCTAGTCAACACGCCGGGGAGAGAGTGAGAGCCAAACTACGCACCAGTCCCTGCGCCAGGATGGCGAAGAGCATAGTCGCCACGCGCAATGACGAGTACGGGTGCAGTTCGATCACGAGCGATCCGTTGACGCGCCCTGGGTTGTCGACGACGCCCGAGTCGTCCATGGTCGAGTCGACGCCGAAGAACTCGTCGCCGTCTTCCATACACTCGGGCTGGTACAGCTTGCTAGTGTCCCTCTCGGTCCGCCGGTCCTCGATCTGCGCGCCAGGACGGACGTGAGTGAGGGTACGAGCAGCGTTAATGCCAGGAAACGACGCGGTATACGCACCCAGAAGCGTGGTCTTGGCAGCGCCACGTACAGGAACGAGTACAGTTTGTCGCCGTCCTCGTCTCGAGCGCTCGCCGAGATGGAATGAGCCGCCTCGACCGCGTCGACCCAGTCCTGGTCCAAGCACGAGCCTAGCAGCGCGTTGGCAGGGACCTGCGTCGCGCGCCCGCGCTCCAGACGGCCCTACATATCGATCGATGAACACTCGATGAGATGAAAGAAGACAGCACAAGCTCATGGAGGGTCGTACCAGGCCGACAACAGCGGCAAGAGTGGTGAGGATAAGGCGGCGCATCCTGTTAACCCCAATGCCGAGCGTGACAGAGGTCCGACGAGGTCGGTTGGAGCTTGAGAACGGCGGAGACGGTGCCGGCTCTGCAAGAAGTTGGTTACTGAACCGTCCACGCGGGCTCCATCCGACGCCCTTGTGTTAAAAGAACCCATCTTCTCGAGCGCAACAGACACTCTGAATCAGCAGCGTTTCGGACTCGATAGCTCGTCCATTTATAGATGCCAGCCCCCGATGACATGGGATGGCAGGTCACACGTAATCGCCCAAGGCTTCTCCTTCGCGCCTGCTCTCGGGATCATCATCCTCGCAGTGCTTCGACTCCTTCAGGTCCTCAATGTTGGTGTCGCTGTCGTCGTCGCCATCGTCGTCCCCTTCGCCGCCTTCCTCCGCGTCCCGCTCCTCGTGGTGCAGCCGGAACTCGCTGAACATTTGCGTCTGGCGCAGCTGCTCCACGAAAGCAGCGACGAGCGTGCTGCAGCGACCAGTCGAGCTCGTCGCAGTCGTAGCCGTAGCACTGGCGCTGTCGGTCTCCATCTCTCCCGACGCGTCCAGTCGCCTGGCGCCTTCCTCCTCGGTGATGGTCAGCGCGCAGATTGACTCGAGGTATCCCTGAATGCGCGCGCACACGAGCTCGCAGGCCTCGGCTTGCTGCGCCGACGGGAAGTCCGGCTCATCGTGCCTCTGAAAGAGCAACTCTGCGTGGCGGCTCAGCTCGTGCACGAGCTCGTCGCAGTCCGGCAGCTTGAGCTCGTGGTACACCATCATGTCTTCCTCGTGCATGCGCAGGTCGTTCCGGTCCATGTTCATCTCAATGACGCCCCTCATGGGGATCGACGACGCGCCAGACGTCGCTGGAGTCGACACGCGGCCGGCGATGAGCGGCACCGGCGCCTCCGGCAGCTCCTCCAGGCGTGGAGGGAGCACCGTGATGACCGGTCCCGCCCATTGCAGCGGACTCAGCAGCGTCGTGAGCGCGAGGACGCAGGCGCTCACCGCGTTAACGTGGTCTGAGACGAGCAGCACCTTGCGCTCGCAGCACAGACACCCGAGCAGGAACAGCACCTGGTCGACGGACAGGAGGCCGAACAGCACGGGCGCGGCGTATTCGAGCAGCAGCACGCGCCGCTCCTGCTCCGCGTCTTCGCTGTGCGGGCGGTGGAACGACAGCTGCGTGATGCTGGGCGAGAGCACCATGCGACTCCAGCCGCCCATGGGCGGGAACCGCATGCCTCGCAGCCGCTCCATGACCTCGTGGAAGTGCGCGACGAAGTCCTTGAGGCCGAGAGGTCGGATGTAGCTGTAGTTGGTGTCGTCGTCCTGATCCGTGTCCGTCACGGACCCAACTGACGACCGTGAGGCGCTGCGCTCCACGTGTTCGCGGCGCTTGACGTCCCAGAGCACGACAATGCCGTACAGCACCTTGAAGAACAGATCGAAGAACGGGAATGGCGTAAGCAGGCAGATGCAGCACTACGCTGGGAGCGGAGGAGACGCCGACGCCTGGCTGTCGTCGCCTGGTTGCTGGTCCTCCTCATCGGGGAACAGCGGGCAGCGAACGCAGATCGCGTACGTCAAGTTCGTGCTCGCCAACGTGAGCACGAAGGTCGCGTCGGCGCTCCGGAACGTGCGGTGGCGCTCCTGCAACGTGCGCTTGAGCTGCGACAGCGAGAAGTCGCGCGCGCGCGGCTGCTTGTCGCCGTACGGGAAGTAGATCTCGACAAGGCCCTCGAGCTCCGGCACCCCAGCGGCTTCGGTGCCCGCAGGGAACATGGCCAGCATCTTGGACGCGATCGGGTTCGTCTTCGGCGTCTCTGGTGGCTCCAACGCCGCTCTACTGGGCGACAGCGCGCTGGATGGGGACAGCGGAGTGGTGCTGCCACTGCCGCCACGTAGGCCGTTCGTCATCAGGTTGGAGAACCAGCCCGTCCGCTTTTGAGGGGACAGCAACGAAGATGGCGTCGATGATGGCTCCTCCACTGCCACATCAGTCTGTGGTGCGCGAGTTCGCATCAACCACGACCCGCCAGCTTGCGCCTTCGCCTTGGTCGGCGTCGGGCTCTCGATCGCGAAACTTGTGAGCTCCGTGCTTGCCTGCTCCGTCCTCTGCACTTGCTGGCCTTCCGGCATGCTGCGCGTGCGGCGGAAGTCGGCGCCGCGCAGCCGCTCCGAGATGGCAGCGAGCAGGTTGCGGCGCGGCTTGGCCGGCGGCGGGCCGGCGATCACGATCGCATACTTGAATAGCGCGTCTAAAGACGTTGGTGACGGCTCTTGGTGACCCAGGAAGTCCTGGAAGCTCTGCTCGTGGTAGACTTGGTTGCTGTCGACATCGTGGAGGCTGTGGCGGTGGTGATAGTGGTGACGGATGCACGGTTGCTCCGGTATCGCCAGCGGCGGAGGCAGCTGCTCTAACGCGCTGAGCTCGAGGGCGACCGAGTGCCTTCTGGTTGGCGCGCGACACTCTGGCACGAATGCCGGAGCCGAACTGGCGGTCTGCTCGGCGCCTTGAGTAGCATCTACTTCGTCTGGTGTGCTGTTATTCGCTTCGACGGTGCCTTGTGACTCAGCTACCGCAGCGTCAGCGTCGTCATCGGCTGGTTCTACTGCGTCTTCACCTGCGGCTGGCTCACCATCGGCAGCTGAGGCGACTGGGAGCGGCGCGTTGCTGGTTTCCTGGTTGGACTCGCTCCGCAACTCTGCAATCACAGCGTGCAGCCGCGCGATCTCGGCCCGCAGCTTGCCACAGTCTGCGCATTCGGTCTATTGGTCAAGCACACCATGGGCGTTAGATCGTATTCCCGCCAGTAAATAACGCAATGGCATGCCGTCCACCTTGTCGGCAGTCGGCTCACTCTGTTGGGGCGCCGCGGCGCGCTCGTCCAGTAGCGCACGGAGCTCCTCAACTAGGGCCTTCTCCTCTACGAGCTGCTGCTTGGCCTCCTAATCACCCCCACGACAATCAACCACACCGATCTAAAGGTCAGATCGCCGCCGTCCCTGGTCGGAGAGGAGCAGGTCGTACGCGGAGTCGACGCCCAAGCTCCTGATTAACCTGCGAGAGCAGCCTAGAGCGTTAGATCTCGCACTCTATAAGGTATAGCTGGCGGTAATAGATGGACTCACCTTGGTCTCCTTCTCGAACTTCTCACACCAGTCGGTCGGCATCAGCCGCGCCGGCGACTTGGCCGCGTCGTCAGCCATAACTTGCATGGAGAAACACTTTCAGCGCCACCCAGGACCTTCTTGTACGATTGCCGACCCGAAGAAGCTCGCGCGTTAATCTGTGGGCACTACAAGCCTTAAATGTGCTGGCGGTCGACCAATCGGACCGAGACGGAGTCCGTTTCCTCCTCAACGGAGAGCTATTAGCGGAACCGCCTCGGCCAGGAATACATGCAACGTTTGATGAGCAACAGATCCCGGCGGTTGGAAGCACACCGCCGTCGGAGGCGTGTATTTGCCGGCGCTCGGAGCCCGGAAAGGCCACGTTCGCCCAGCGTTTGGCCGGTTGGTTTACCCTTCTGCTCAGTACTCGTCTCGACCCAAATCGCACGCCTACCGAAGCTCGACGTCCAGCTCCGCCACCATCCTTTCTCGGACAAGAACCTAGCATGACGGGTAATGCCATCGATACAGTCAGACACCAGTACTCTATGGATCAAGGATAAAACAATGGACATACCTGCAGCGCGTCAATCTCTTCGTTGGTGAGGTTGCGGTCCATGTGGCGGTAGGTGATGCGGTAGCACTTGCTCTGGCGCTGGGTCTTGGGGTGCGTAAACTCGTCCACGACCGCCACCTATCCGGCATCAATTTCAATCAGAAGCGACCCACGTCAGTTCCCCAGGCTATCACCACACATGGGCGCTCCATTGCTGTAGACTGACCTGCTCGACAATGTCGCCGGCGATCTCGCGCACGACCTCGCACAGGTTGTTCTCGTGGAAGTCGCTGTCGTGCCAGAAGCTCACGTCTTTGTAGCACGCCGGGTACTTGCTGTACGGCTTAAACGTCGTGATCTCGCCGTCCTTGAACTGCGAGATGAAGCGCGGGTCCTTGGACCAGAACAGGCGGATGTCCGGGATGTCGAACAGCACCATGGCGAGGCGCTCCAGGCCGAGGCCGAACGCCCAGCCCACCTGCTCGCCCAGTCCGGCGTTGCGCACGATCTGCTGCTGCAGCACGCCGCACCCGAGCACCTCCAGCCAGTCGCCCTGCAACGAGTAGCACACGCGTCGTCAGCCGCTGCTACATGGCACGCAGACATTAGAGGCAGTGCTTACGTTGAAGAAGATCTCGAGCTCGAGCGACGGCTCCGTGAACGGGAAGTAGGCCTCGACCCAGCGCATCTCGACGTCGCCGAAGAGCTCGGCCACGAGTCCCTCGAGAGTCTTCTTGAGCTCATCCTTGACGAGCGCCACCTTCTCCTCGCGCGGCATGTTGGCGTCGAGCTCGGAGAAGATGCGCACGCCCTCCATCTGGTGGAAGACGGGGTAGTGGCTCGCGTCGATCTCGTCGCGGCGGTAGACGTCGCCCGTGACGAGGAAGGACGTGACGCCCTGCTTCAAGGTGGGCACCTCGTGCGCGCTCGTGTGCGCGCGCAGCACGGTCGTCGGGTTCACGTAGTACGTGTCGGTCGGCCGGCGGCTCACGTGGTCCTTGGGCACGAGCATCGCGTCGAAGCAGTCCTCGGCCGAAACGACGGGGCTCAGGTTGTCGAACATGGCGAACTTGGGGTGTCTGCATCAGGTACAGCGCGGTAAGACTCCAACTAGCCCATCCGGTCCATGCAACTGCTGGTTAAGACTCGGCGAGAGACGCACCCGTACTGAGAGTGCAGCTTGTCAAAGTAGCCCTCGATCGTGGTCTTGATGATGTTGAGCGGGTGGTGCTTCTGGCGGTGCAGGTTCACGCCGATCTTGGCCGCGATCGACTCGCCCACATTGCAGAACGAGTCCCGCTTCGCGGTCATCCACTCTAGCTCTACACACAGCAACAGCAGCAGCGCACAACACCAAGATACCGTGAGCACTGGCGGCACATTCCGCGATACCGAAGGGCGCGAACAGACGCACCGGAGCCAGACGAAGACGACGAGAAGGCGCGCGCGCCAGTGGCGCAGGCGAGCGCGCGAAGCGCCGGACGCAGCGCGGGCGAGGCGGCGGCTCGGAAGGCGCGGCGCAACATGTCGGGCGCGGCTCTGGGCTTTCGTGCGGTCCCCACGATGAAAATGACACGCCGCTCACCCATCACATGCGCGCCACTAGTCTAAATTAATGTGGACAACACCAATTAAGGTCAATTGGTTTCCCAGAAGAACGTAGAGAACATTATTTACGGACTGTAAATTCCGTATATCAGTAGCTTTTTTAAGTAATTATGATTTTCAAACATAGCGATTACTGATATAATAATAAATGTGGAGAGTACCGTCATCCTCAAAAGTCTGCTTCCGGTCGGATCACTGGTCGTGGCAAGTGACCTCCAGCTCGCAGACGACAGCCGTCATGTTGTCTGCCTGGTCGCCGAAGGTCTCCTCGGCGCGCTCGAGGTTGGCGCGCATGAGCGCGGCCGCCATGGCTTCCACCACGTTCGCGCCGCCGTCTTTTGCGTCTCCACTGGCGTCGCGGGCGCTGCGCAGGCACTGGAAGAGCTCGTCGTACTTCCAGTTGTCCCACACGCCGTCGGACGCGACCACCAGCGTGAACCGACGGGTCCGCGCACCCTCTGGCAGCTCCTGGTTGTTCTCGCCGTGCTTTTCGTAGCCTTGGCTCTCGGTCTGGTTGTCTGGCTCGCTGAGCCCGAGCTCGCGCGCCACGACCCGCTCTAAGGACAGCTCGACGACCGTCGGGTCGCAGCACACGCCGTACGCGTGCATGTGGAAGTCGCCGAGCGAGCGCGTGAACGCCAGCGCGTCGGGGAACAGCGACGACAGCGGCGTGGCCACGACGGTCGCCCACTCGTCGCGCACGTTCTTAAAGTAGTCGCCCGGGTAATTGCGGCTCAGCTCGCCGGCGTCGCTCCACGAGAACACGGGCAGGCGCCGCGCGCTCACGCTGGCCGTGTCGTACAGGAAGCGCAGCTCCGGCATGCTCGGGTCCGACTCGCAGCAGCGCGCGTGGCGCACGCGCAGGAACTCGGACACGCTCTCGGCGCCGTGGTCGCCCGTCAGCGCCACGATATCGGACAGCGCGAGCTGCTGCTTCTGGTTGTCGCCCGTCTCCAGCGACGAAGTGGCCGTGCTCGCGACGCTCGTGCACGACTCGCGGATCTCAAGCGCGTCCAGCTCGTCGTCGTCCTCGCCCTCCGTCTCCTCGTGGCTCGACGACCGCGCCTTGGACCGGTCGCCGTCGCTGTTGGTCTTGCTGTTGCCGCCGCCGAAGACCTTGACTTCGCGCTCCGAGACGCCGGCGCCGCTCAACAGCGCGGCGGAGTCCCCGACGTTCGAGACCAGGATCTTGCGGCCGCCGTCCAGGATCACCGCGACCGTGGCCGTCGTGCCGCCCCGGACGTTGGTGAATAGGTGGCTGGTTGAGTCCTGCTTGACCAGGAAGCCCTCCGGCTGCTCGTAGACGACGTACCCGTTGCCCTCATAGAACTCCCGCAGCGCCTCCTTGATCTGCTCGTGGCAGGCCGCGTACAGCTGGCGGAAGACGCCGCGCGGGTCCCGCTCCAGCTCCTCGTAGTCCTCGGCCGCGTAGCTCTGGAACTGCTGCTCAAAGTACGTGCAGGCCGTGCGCGCCACGCGGCTGCCCGTCTCCTTGCCGTGCCCGTCGAACACGCCGATCACGAGCGCGCCCTGCCCAGCCGCCTGGTGCACGAAAAACGCGTCCTGGTTGACGCTCTCGGCGCCGCCCGCGTCCGTCACGCCGCTCGCCGCCACGCGCGCGCCCAGCCGCGGCAGTCGCGTCCACCGCGCCGTCGAGAGGACCGCCGAGGACGTCATTAGAGAGTGACGAATATGATGATGAGGTGATAAAGGCGTCGCTTGGCGGCTTGAAATTGAACTGTGACGCTTGCTTGCAGCGGATAGCAGACGAGCGAAGCGCAATCACGTGAACGCGCGCCCCTCCGCGCCCCGGGTGTGAGGAGAGCGGCGCCCTTCAGCGGAAGAGAGACAGCTACTACAATACGCTACGGGCGGTATCTCATACCGCCGCCAGTGTCGTATACAGTCGTCCAGTATGTTGGGCGCACGCGGCCCGTCGCGTTGCGCCAGTGCCGCCGCCTGGGCGTCACACGTCGGCCGTCAGACTATGGTTGCATACAAACTTCCAGTGTAAAGTAAGAGACCTTCTCGGGTTTTGTTTTGTTTTTTTTCGACCAAGTGGAAGCGCAGGTTGAAGTTTAGGAGGAGCGCGTTTTTCTTGTTTTCTGGTCAGCGTGTATTACGATTTGTCAGTTTTCAGCCAATCATCATCCAGAATAAGGCTCCACGAGATGCACGAAAGCACGAAAATAACGGCTTGCGTCAGTGAAAAATTCGCATTTTATGGCTGCAAGCTTCGGCTCGTGGTGATACAGTCGCATCGTCTCTGTACGTGTTCAGAACCCGAGCCGAGCCGAGCTTGTCAGGCTCGGGTTCCGGCTCGAATGAGCTGGGTCAGAGCAGGAGATCATCGGCGAAAGTCGACGAAGCTCTTCAGCTTTCGGGCCGCCCGCATCCGTCCGTCGGGACTCGCGCCTTCCCTCCGTCCCAACCTCCTTCAGTGCGCCTGTCATTCCCTGACGCGCAGCAACGAAACAGTAGTCTCCGTTGTGCATCTCATCGCGAAGTCGTTGGTTTCCTAGCGGCCCTGTAGCGATCACACGAGCGCTGAGAACACGTGCCCATCTCTTCTCCTTTTCTTCTCGAGCACGCCAGCGAGAATGATGCCGTCGGCGGCCAGCAAGGTGGTGAACGTGGCGGCGGACGCGCACGTGTCGCAGCTGCGGCGCTTCCTGGAGGCGGCGCGCGGGCGCACGGCGGTGCTCACGGGCGCGGGCATCTCGACGGACTCGGGCATCCCGGACTACCGCGGGCCGAACGGCGTGTACATGCGCAACAAGGACTTCAAGCCGCTGCAGTACCAAGAGTTCATCGGCGCGCACACGTACCGGCAGCGCTACTGGGCGCGCAGCTTCCTCGGGTGGCCCAAGATCCTGTACTCACGCCCGAACGGCTCGCACCACGCGCTCACGGAGCTGCAGCGCGGCGGGCTGGTCTCCCACTTGTTGACGCAGAACGTCGACCGGCTGCACACCAAGAGCGGCTCGCGCGAGGTGCTCGAGCTGCACGGGTCTCTGCATGAGGTCGAGTGTCAGGACTGCAAGCACGTGGTCTCGCGCGAGCACTACCAGCTCCTGCTGGCGCAGCTCAACCCCAAGGTGGCCAAGTGGTCGGTGCTACACCCCGGGAAGGAGGAGGCGGGCGACGTGGCGTCCAGCGCCAACCCGGACGGCGACGTCGACATCACGTGGAACTACGACGACTTTGTCTACCCGGCGTGCGACCAGTGCGGCGGGATCATGAAGCCCAGGGTCGTGTTCTTTGGCGAGAACCTGCCCGCGGCGACGCGCACCAGATCGGTCGAGTGCCTGGAGGACGCGGACGCGCTGCTCGTGGTCGGCTCGTCGCTCAAAGTGTTCTCGGCCATGCGGCTCATCAACCTCGCGCGCGCCCGCGAGCTGCCGATCGCGATCCTGAACCTCGGGCCGACCCGCGCCGACGATCTGTGCGACCTGCGCATCGACGCGCCCTGCACGGCACTGCTGTCGACCCTGGTTGGTGCGCAGTAGAGCGGAAGCTGTTCGGTCTCTATAGACATATCAGAGAGGGACATGCATCTTCAGTATACATATCTACTGCACTGCGCTGTCGTTGTTGGTAAGGCCACCGTCACCGTGATATCGAGAAGGGAAGAGGATGATTGGCAATAGTTTATTCACGCAGTGGGCAACGCAAACAGGCGAGGGGAAGAGCGGGGATTTCTAAAGACAAAATACGGCGCTTGTCTCTCTTGATCAATCAGTCCGGGCTGGGCGCGTGGCTCAGCTCCAGACCGTCCGGGTGGGCAGCGCCGATGACGCACCGCCCAGGTTGGTCGGACGCGGCTTGGCGGTCGTCGCCGTGCTCGTCTGTGAGATCGAGGCGGCCGCGTCGCGGCTCGCCCACTTCGCGAACGGCGAAGTCTTCTCAGCCGCGGTCGGTGCTTCGGCAGCTGCGATCGACGCGGCCGCGTCGCGCGTCGCCCATTTCGCGAACGGCGACGTCTTCTCCGCTTCATTCGAGGGTGGCTCCTCACCGGCCGGTTTCGGCGAGGCGTTCACCGGTGACTCCGGTTTGGCTGGCGACGCACCGCTTGGCGACTTGGAGCGGCCGCTGATTGCAGCATCGTATCCGAACGTCACCGACGCGGAGCGGTCAAACACGCCGCGCTCCATGACGGTGCTACTACCATGCGCAAGCACAGGGACGGCACTCCGGGCTTCGCGCAGCTGAGCCTCGGAAAAAGTGCGCTTGTTCACAGTCGACTCCTTCACACCGAGCGCCGGGCCGGTATACTCGGGAACGTTCTTCTGCACGGCCCGGCCAAGCGCGTGGATACACTTGACGACCAAGTCGACGTTCTTGAGCTCAAACAGGTCGACCGTCTCAAACAGATCAAACTCGGCGACACCAACCGCTCGGCAGCCCTTGAGGAACGCCGTGATGTTCTCCATCTGCTTGAACGGCATGTGTGAGGTCTGGATCTTCGGGATGAGCCCCGGCTTGATGGTGTTCAGCAGGGTGCACAGAATGACGCCATCCTTGAGACTGTCACCGAAGCTGGCGAGGAACTTCTCGTTGATCACGTCTTCAATCCACAGCTGCGCCTCTTCCTCAGGCGTCGGACCGACGGCGACGGTCGTGTTCAACCCCGGAAGGGAGGACTTGGCGGTCGGGTCTGTGACTACAACCGTCTTAACGGCGTCCGAAAGCTCTGCAACAGTCTCTTCGATCTCGTTTCGCGACGGAGCTGGGGTCTCGGCGGGGGCTGTCGGCGACTGCTCTTCTTCGTTAAGCCACTTGGAAGACGCGCGGAATCGCGAGAGCATCTCCACCTTCTCGGCCGACGGCGGAGGCGGCGGCGGTGGCGGGCGGTGCATGTTTAGCGCCGCGTCCGCGCCGAACGTCACGTTATTCGCGTGGCTCACTTCCAGCCGCGGCATGGTGCGCATGCTGCCAAGGTTTACGAGAGACGGCGCGTTGCGGGCCTCGGCGAGCTTGTCCTTGGAGAACTGGCGCTCGTTCTTGACCGCCTCCTTCACGCCGAGCGTCGGTCCGTCAAAGTCCGGGTAGTTGCGCTGGGCCGCGCGACCCAGCGCGAAAATGCAGCGCACGACGCATCCCAAGTCCTTGAGCTCAAACAGGTCGACGGTTTCAAACAGGTCGAACTCGGACACGCCCATGACGCGGCAGGCCTTGAGGAAGTTGGACACGTTCTCCATGAGCTTGAACGGCATCTTGGACTTGGTCTCGACGCGCTTGACCACGCCCGGGTGGATCTTGTTGGCCAGCGTGCACAGGATGACGCCGTCCTTGAGCCCGGCGCCGAAATCCGCGCCAATCTCCATGCACGAGATCTCCTCGATCCACTCGCGCGCCTCGTCCTCCGCGTCGTAGTCGTAGCGCTCCGCCGCCTTGCGCGCCAGCTCCGCGTCCAGCCCGTAGCCGCCGCCGCGCGCCTGCACCGGTGCGCGCTGCGTCGCCATCTCGCGAGGTCGGTTCTACCGGCTTTTACTACTGAGAAAGTGCGGACGATCGGTCGACTTCGGCCTTGGGCGTCAAATTGGAGACTGCGGACCAGGAAGCAACGCTGGTCGTTTGCCTTTCCGCGGTTGGTGGCGCGAGCCAGCCGTCGGTGGCGCAAAAGGTGCGATACCGGCCACATGACACATAAACCTGTATAAGTACAATTCTTTCAAGTAGAAGATACATACTCGATTATAAGAGATGTAAGGTAAAGGAGAACTAGTTTGATCTGAAGCAGTGCCAGAATGTGTGCTGTTATTACGATAAAGAGGGCCCACCTGTCTCCGGCGCATCGGCTTTCACAGGACCTGATGCTGCTGACGTGGAAGGTCGGAAGAAGCCGCGCCCACAACTTGGCGTTTTCTTTCGTTCGTCCTCGCCTCCGCATACACTGTACTGTAACATGCGACCGGACCTCTGCCGCCCGTCTGTCCCCGCCTTCTCGAACGACAAAGCAGCGCGCTACAGTACAGTATACGGTTCGGTATATGTTTCGCGCTCACCCACCCGCCCAAGTTCAGGAATGCGAGACTACTGAAGGTGAATTGTATGTACAGTTTAGGACGGCGCCGACGATCGACGCCATGCGGAGGGTCCCGATCTCTCGGTGGGCCATGCATTCGCTCGGGTAATCACGGGCGGACCGCATCCAGTGTATGGATTAGTACCCAATCCGTGTGACAGGTGGCGAGAAGGAAATGAACTTCAACGCCGTGGGGTGTGCACAACCCATCGATCAGTTGCCGTCGCCCACCAATTTCACTGAACCTTTCAGGGTGCGTCACCGTTTCACTTCGCCCTCTCCCAGCTCTCGGCGGTTTCAAGCCGCGTCAAGCCCACAAACAACTCGACTTCAACTGGGTACAGTTGAAGCGCACACCCTTTGTACTTTCTCGCCATTGCCGCCTTCAACAGAACGCATATAAACAAGAAGAAAGGGCGGAGAACAATGTAGAGTAGAGTATCCATCCATAAAGTAACAGTGCGCTTCACTTTCGAACAAGCCGACTTCCGCGCACATCGACTCGCCGCCGTTGTTAATGTCAGAAAGTGTGCGAGGCGTCAGGGCGGAATCACGCGGTCGGCGGGGACGACGCGTCCCACGCCTGCGCGAGCTGCTTGCTGGTCGCGGGCAGCAGCGGCTGGCGCTCCTCCTTGGAGCCGAGCAGTCCCTGCCGGATCGTCGCCAGCGCGCCTTTACGCTTGGGCGCCGGTAAAGGCCCCGCGTCTGCGTATTGCGGGACTCCCGTGCCGTTGGATGCCGTGGCACCAGCTGAGCTGACTTGAAGCGAGCCGTTCGTGGGTGTGCCTTGAGCCGCGCGCTCGTACAGCTTGGTCTTGAACAGGAACTCCTGCTTGACGGTCTCGAGCTCGAGCTTGGCCGGTACGCTGCGGACCATCTTCCAGAAGCACCAGATGCCGAGCAGCAGCAGGTTCTCGCTCACGAGGATCAGCACCATGCGCGTCGTCAGCGAGTAGCAGGCAAAGTCGGGGCCGAACCGGAAGCGCGAGAAGTCGCCGTTCAAGGCGTCCGTGATCTGCTGCGTGCACGACCCGGAGAAGAACTCCATGGCGCCCGTGGAAATGAAGATCAGACCGATGTTGACGATGATGCCGGTGACGGCGAGGAAGTGCAGCAGCATCTTCCACTCGCCAATGCCGGCAGCCTTCCGCGGGAGCGGGCGCTTGAGTGTATGACACATGCGGAACCCATCGCCACGAGTTTTCAGCGCGTTGATGACCAGACACGCAACGGGCATGGGTGGCCAGAGCATCGAGAACATGACCACGAAGCCGAATTGCACAATCACGTGGTGGTAGTCTTCGAACGAGTCGTAATCTTCCTGGTCGCTCTCCAGCAGGATCGCGCGCGCCTTCGCATTCAGCCGTTCCATCTCTTCGTCGTCGTTCTCAAAGAGCCGCGCCTTGGCCTTGTTCTCGAGCTGCTGGTCGCCATCTCGCTCATCATCATACGTCATGTCGGCAAGCAAGTGACGCTCGCCACGCTCCTTGGCCATCTGCATCGCCCGGCGGTCGGAGCCCTTGAGCCTCTGCTCGTGGTGCTTCCGGTGAATCCACGGTATCAGCACCGCGATCAGCAGGTTGAGGCCCTGCGTGACGAGGATTGGCGTGAGGAAGAGCGTCTCGAGGTCCAAGTGGTTGATGTCGAACGTGACCCAGCCGTTGCATGGGATGCATCTCGTCTCACGCACCCCCTCGAGCGGGTGCCACGACGGCGGACACGTCTGGCAGTATCGGCCGGAGCGATCAAGGTACGGCCCGAAGCAGCAGTTGGCTGGGTCTTTCCAGATGAGCGAGTTGAGGAAGTTGGTGATCGTGTCGCCCGCGCCAGGAATCACGTACACGAACGCGAGCAGGAAGAACCACGTGTAGTAGTTGAGGAAATCCATGAAGAAGAGCTTGCGGATGTACGCGCGCTCGTACTGCTCGACGGTCTTCCAGTTCTCCCACTCGGTGAACAAGCGCGCGGCCTTGGTGACGATCACGCTCCACTGGATCACGTCGACGAAGAGCCCGTACAGGATGCCGCCGAACAAGATGTAGAACCACTGCGCCGAGAACATGCCGTCGTTCGGGTAGCGCACGAGCAGCGCCTCGAACGTGGTGATCCAGATCGCGATGACGAACATCATGATGGCGATCTGCAGGAACATGAAGCTCACCATCAGCACGTACTTGGGGTACCGTTTCCACGAAGCATACGACTGGTCAGGCATGCCCGTGACGGGGTTCACGCACGGGTCGCCGCGGAAGTTCGGGTTCTGGTAAACGATCGCCTTGGTGTCCAAGTTGTTCTCCCACGCGAAGTGCAGCTCATTGTTGCGGCGCGACCAGGCCTTCAGAACGCCGTAGCTCCATCCAACCGACACGAGCAGCGCCCACGGTACCAGTAGGCGCATGTACATGGGCGTGCCGAGGACTCCGCGGAAGCACGAGAGCAGCACGCCGAGCACCGCGATGGGCACGAGCGCCTTGTTGTAGAAGTCCATGAAGGCGAAGTAGTATGCGACGCGCTCGCCAAAGTGGTCCTTGAGCTTGCCCAGGAACGTGTCCGACAGCGACAGCGACTTCATGAACATCTTGAGCAGGTACTTGTTGGCTTCGGGGTCGTGCACGGGGAAGACGGAGCGCACCGTCGCGGCGTCGGCCGTCACCTTGGCACCCTCGCGGATGATATGGTCAATCACTTGGATGCGCTCGGCGGGAGACGCAGGCGCGCCGCTCGAGACAACCGCCTCGACTTCCCGGGAGCTCCCGCTGCGCAGCCACGTCTCCAGCTTCAGGCGGCGCCCGTACGCGGCCAGCGCCTGGTCGTTGCCGCGAATGAGCAGCACGAGGTGCTTGCTGCGCGCGTCGCCGCGGTTCACGACGCCGCTGAAGTCTCCTTCGATCGCGTCCACGTCCAGTCCGTGCGCGACGAGCGTGTCGATGAGCTGCGCCTCGAAGGCGTCGCGCATGGGCGTGGTGAGCATCAGCACGCTGCGGTTGCTGCTGTTCGCGGCTGCGCTCACGGTCTCCTCGATCGGCGGCTCGCTGTCGTCATCGTCGGTCGCGGCCGTGGCCGTCGACTTTTTATCCCGCGACGGGCGCGGACGCTGCGTGACGATCGCGAAGTCGTAGCGCTTGCCGTCCAGCTCTGCGCCTGCTAAGGACCACACAACGCATCGGTAAGCGCCCACCATACATCCACAACGGTCCAGAGCACGCTGATACCTCTCAAGTAGCGGTAGACGCCCGGCAAGAAGCCCGCGCGGGGCGAACCAGGCGCCTCGAACGCCCACTGGTCGTCCTGCAGCGCAAGCCGCACGGCCGCCGACGACAGCGGCGCCTTCTTCTGGAGCGCGTGGTCGCACCCGTTGATCTGCAGCTCGAGCGCCGGCACGGGCGTCATCTCCGGCACGCTGTCGGCGTCGTCCATGGCTGCGGGCGGCCTCTGTAGGCTACGCGTGGTGCCTGGAAGCGGGGCGATCCAATTCTGATTTCGCCGCTTTTCCACCAAGAACTCCTGAAGAAGCCGTCAGGACGTTTGAAACGCGACCCACAAAGTCGACTGCTTCAGTTGACTTTACATTTTCCATGAGGCAATTCATCACACAAAATTACAGAAGGTTGATCTTGTGGGTGAAAAAGCGGCAGAGTAAGTCGACATGAGATCTGGTCGCAGCGTGAGATTTTGATGCTTCGATTTTTTTCAATGTTGGCCATGTTTAGTCGCAGTGAGAACAAGATTCCGGCCGCCACGCAGTAAGACGCCCACTAAGTCGACACGCGTCCCACGCAACACGCACGCGCTCGTGATGGACGACTGGTGCGTGGCGGTCATGTCGGCTTGGTGTCGAGTGTGGCACTGCAGAATCTGTACAGGAAGATGTACATCTTCAGATACAGTGCACCACAAAGGGCTCCGATTGCGTGGAGAGTTTTCACGCATACCTGCCAAGTCTCTTGGCCATCAACTCTCCTTAATGCGGCTGGTTGATTTAAGGCCGACCCAAGGTGATCATCTCATGAAGACGACCACCACCAGTGCATCTTCACAAACACGCCGTTCGCTTATCCACAAAAGTGTTGTTTCTCGTTTATCCGTGTGGGTGGCTTATTTACAAAGATGGGCGCTGCTGGAGTCGCCGCGCTAGTCGCACCGACTTAGTTGTCGGCCGCGAGCTTGGTCTTGATGTAGCGCAGCAGCACGGCGGCAGGCCGCTGCTCGTAGCCGACGAGCGTCTCGTGGCTCGAGAGCACCTGGTCGCCGAGCAGGCGGTTGAGCAGCGTGACGCACACGACGGCCACGGGGATGTGCAGCTTGTGGCAGAAGGCGGCGAAGCCCTTGGCCTCCATCTCAATGTTCTTGACGCCGGCCTCGGCCGCCACCTTGAGGAACGCGAACTTGTCCTCGCTCGTGTACTCGCAGATGGCGCCGTCCAGGCGGCCCTGGCCTTCGTAGAAGTCGTTGCAGGTCAGCGTCTTGCCCGTCGCGAACGGCAGGCCCTCCTCCTCGGCGGCCTTGGCGATCTCGGCCGCCACCTCGGGTGAGCACAGCGCGGGGCGCTTCACGATCTTGCCCAGCACGGCCACCTCGTCGTACGACTGCATCTCGTGGTTGACGCCCTCGGTCGAGATGACGACCGTGCCGGGCTCGACGCCCACGCCGCCGCTCGTGCCCATGCGGATGTACGTGCAGTCGTGCGCGCCGGCGTACTCGAGCAGCTTGGTGACCTCGTGCAGCAGGATCGACACCGACGGCATGCCCATGCCGTGGTTGGCCACCAGCACCGGGCCCACCTTGTACACGACGTAGCGCGCCGTGCTGCCGATGGGCGCCAGCGCGTAGCCGAAGGGCGTCACGATGCCCAGCGCGGCCGCCACCTCCGAGGCGAAGTGCGTCATGCGGTCGGCGCTGCCGCCCGTCACGAAGAACTTGGTGTCGCCGAACAGCTCCGCGAGCTGCGTCTTGTCCTCGCCCGACCACGTCAGCCCGATGTGGTACATGACGTCGCTGCTCATCTCGCGCAGGTGCGCGTTCACCACGTGCCGCGGCGCCAGCATGGGCGTCGCCGCCGTCGCCTCGAGGTTCTCGATCGGCGCCATCTTGGTCTCTTGTTGTTGGTTGGTTGCTTGGATGCTCTTGGAGCGGTGAATTCCGGAATGAGCGCGCTGCAGACCGGCGCAGCAGGCTCGGATGACCCGGATACCCCCGCGCGGGTGGCTAAAATTAGGGCGCCACGAAGATGGTAAGCAAGCGCCGCGCGACACCACGAGTGAGTGACTGACTCTGACTGACGGCGCAAGTGACGGCGACACGCGCCAAGGGTATAGTGAAACCAAGTGAACGATAACGGAACGGGAACTTCAAATGGGACGAGTGCGCCGTCGCATGTTTCTGTCAAGCGCGGGTGTCCGGTGCATTCGCGCTGTCTTGATAAAGTATACTGAAAGCATAAAGACTCAGTATATTATCAAGTGAGTGTGCTGAATTGAAAAGGTTGGCGACGCGTCACCCATGGGCGGGTATGCATTCACGCGGTGATGGCGTCGCGCAGCGGCGGCGGCGGCGCCGGCCTTACCGGACGACTGGCCACGTGATAAAGAGCGTGCAGACATGCCTCACGCGCGGCAAATGTCTCGGGCGCAGCAGGTTGCAGTTGCGCGGCGTTCATCGACAACTGCAACGTGGCGTCTTCCTGCATGGTGGAACGGATCGGAGGCGCATGCGCACGGGCCCGTGTTGGCGCGCGCGCGGCCGGCCGCTTGGCTCCGCGCAATGGGGAGGAACGCGGCAGCTCCGAGCGCTCAGTGTTAACACGAGTACACTGTAGTACTGGTGTCGGCGGTGACTCGGCGCGCATCATCCCGTTCTGATCGGTGGATCCTTCCCAGAGCCGTCCAGCTCCAGCGTGGGCTGCTGCTGGCTGAGATCTCACTCCGAGCGAATCGATTCCCAATGCAGTGCTCCGTTCCGACCGCTCCTTCATGCCCCCTGCTCGAACCGGTTAGTTGAGTGTACTGTACACAAAGCCTCCTATGGTAGAGCCGCTTGCCTGCTCTCGCCAACGTTCTCGTCGAGAGCTTCTCGACCACGTCCTCGACCATCGCCCTCCACCACATTGTGGTGCGTCATCTGTGCCTTTGCGATCGCCGTCTTGGCAACGTGGATGCAGATTCCGATTCCCTGCTGGCCCTCGCGATCGCCTCGATGACGCTTGGGCACCTCCCTCCCTATGTATAGCGGCGCGACACGTTGCAGCAGTCGCTTCACGGCGGTGCCTGCACATGTAGCTGAGAGGCCGCGCGCCATGACTGATGACGAGCAAGCGCAGGCAGGGAAAGGATCCCCTCGCCCGGTCTCGGCGTTCGCCCTCGCGCTCGAGCAGCTGTGCTCCGCGCTGGACGAGACCGTCAATGCCGCACTGGGCCGCCTCCACTCGCGCTTGGAGGCATCGGAGCGTGCTGTGCGAGACGCTAAATCGCGTCAGTCGCAGCAACTTCGAGCCCTGGCCGACAAGTCGCGCCGTGAAAGCGAAGAGCTGGACGCGCAGCTCCATCAGCAGCGCGAGCAGCGGCAGCGCGAAGCCGCCGAGCGGCGCGAGGAGAGGCAGTGGCTAGCGGAGCTCTGGCCGGACGGCGTGCCTCTGCCGACGCTGCTGCAGCCGTTCGCGCCCGGAGCGAGCGATGGAGACAACGTTAACGCGAGTGTCAAGAGCGTCAAGGATGCCGACGAGCGCCGGAGGCTGGAGGCGCTGGTGGCTCGCCGGGCGATGAAGGAGCGCGTGCTGCGGCGGCTCGAAGCGGCCAAGCAGTGGACGGTGGTGCTCCCGCCGGCGACCGAGCAGGACGGAGACAGCAAGCCGTACTACGTGAACGCGGAGACAGGGGAATCAACGTGGGACGCGCCCACGGCCCTGTTCTTCGAGCCGCCCGAGGGCTGGGACGCCGCCAGGATGGACTGGAGGGCCAGCTACCCGCTCGAGAACTTCTACCCGAAGCTCAGCGGTGAGCAAGAGCCTGAAGACGATGAAGACGATGAAGACGCGGCTGCGATTGACGGCCGTAATGCTGTGGATGATGCCGATGACGATGTAGACGACGATGACGGCACGGAGGAGCTGGACCCCGTCGAGTGTCGGCGCGAGATGGAGAAGGCGCTGGCGGCGCACGAGCAGCTGACGTCGCAGCTCGAGCAGAGCAAGACGCAGCAGCGCGCGCTGGCGCTCCAGCTGCTGAACGCGACGCGCGAGGCATTCGAGCGCGAGAAGGAGGCGCTCAAGCAGGAGGACAAGGCCGTGAAAGACGAGGAGCGCAAGCGGCGGCGCGCTGCGCAGCAGGAGCAGGCGGCCGCGCGCGCTAAGGAGGCCGCGGCGGAGCGGAAGCGGCTGGAGGCGCAGAACCCCGGGCAGCAGTTCCCCAAGTTCGCTCGCGACTCGGTCGCCAAGAAGGACCTGACGCTCGCGAAGGATGACGACGCGCTCGAGAAGGAGCTCGAGGCGTTCGCGGCCGAGCAGCGCGCGGAGCGACCGTATCTCACCGCGCCCTTGGCCGTCGACAAGTGCGCCCGCGAGCACCATCAGCTGGATGTCGAGTTCGTGCACATGAAGCACTTGGAGCAGGAGGCGCAGCAGACGGAGCAGCTTGAGTTCGATCTGCTCGAGAAGACCGCGCTGAGGCACGAGGAGGCCGCGGCCAAGAGCGACGAGCTGCGGGCGCTAGCGAAGCAGATCCGAGTGCAGCAAGTCGAGGTTACGGAGGAGATTCCGAGGCTCGAGAGCACCATCCAGCGGCTTGAGGCGCCACTGGCCACTCTCAGTGACCGCCGACCGACTGAGGGCGAGCTGAAGAGCGCCAAGGAGCGGTACATCACGCCCGAGCCGCTTGGAACCGGCGCGGACGATTCTGGATGCGACGAAGACGAGCAGCAAGAAGCCGAAGGTGAAGGCCATGCGCCCACTGGACCACCGCCAACGACACTTGAGCCCGACGCGCAGCTGATAGCGCAGGACGAGGACGAGCTGCGTGAGCTGAAGCGGCTCGTGGACGTCGAGCGGCAATGGCGGCTGTGGGAGAAGGAGGAGAGCATGCGGCAGCAGGAGCTTCTCGACGCCCAGGAGCGCCTTAACGTGCTGGTGACGACGCAGCGCAGCCTCGCGGTGGATCTGGCGCTGTGCGAGGCGGACGAGGCGTTCTTCACGCGCCTGCGCGACCTGGAAAAAGCGGGAAACACGCGCATGTGGGCAGTGCAGGCCGACTCGCAGGTCGAGCGCGTACGCTTCATGATCGAGCGCGCGGCGCGCGAGGAGTCCGTCTACCAGGTGAACGACCGCCTGCAGGAGCTGCGGGTGCAACTCGAGGAGGCCCAGCGGCTGCCGCTGCAGGCGCTGAACGCTGTGGAGCGGCTCGAGCTCCAGCAAAAGTCCATTGAGCTCGTTCGCGGCCTGGAAAGCAAAGCGGCGCTGCTAAGCGACCGGCTCGCGAAGGAGGAGGCGGCCAAGACGCTGCTGCTGGAGCTCGAGCGGCGGTCCACTCGGTACTTCCAGGAGAAACTCAAGGAGGAGTCGGCGCTCTTCATGGAGAAGCAGGCGCTCTGGGACCTGAACGTGCAGCTCGTGGACGAGGTGCAGACCGAGCGGCAAGTGATCGCGCGGCTGTACCAGCTCATGGAGGGCGAGAAGCAACAGCCCACCGACGGCGACGGTGCGAGCGAAAGTCTTCCTTCGGCCGCTCCGAGCAGCACAGCGCTCGTCGACGAAGCCTCGCGCGCGTTCGAGGTCAAGCTGCAGTACCAGCAGCAGGTGCGGCAGTTCCTACTCTCGTGCTACGAGCGAGAGGCGCGCTGGCGGGACCTCGCCGCCATCGCGTTCGTCAAGGACTGCACGTCCGAGCAGTGGATGACGTCGGCCCAACGCGAGCGGCACGAGCAGATGCTGGCGCTGCTGCAGGAGCAGCACGACGAGCGCGTCGCGGCGCTCCAGCGCGAGCTCAAGCTGCGCGCTAAGATCGAGGCGCAGCTCCACCAGCACATTGAGCAGCTCACCGACCGGATGGAGCGGATGCGGCGCGAGTACCAAGCCAGTGACGATGCCGTTCGTGACCAGATGCAGCTCGTCATCTCGGAGCTTCAGCGGAAGATTGGGCAGTTCAACAAGCGCTTACAAGACGAGCAACTTCACTATCGGGCGGATCGCGAGCGACTGATCTCGTCCCACGACCAGGCGCGGCGGGAGCTGGAGCAGCGGCTGCAGCACCTCGAGCAGGTGAATGACTCGCAGCGGCACTGGCTGACGGCTGCCAAGCGGGAGCTGATGGCGCAGCGCGTGTCCAACGAGGAGCTGCTCAAGACGGTGCAGGCGCTCGAGCAGCGGCGCGCGACCGAGGTGAACGACCTGCGCTTTCGCGTGGCGGCGCAGATCGCCAAGATCAACACGATCGAGATGTGGAACCTGGCGCTCAAGCTCAAGGCCAAGGAGGCCAACGCCGAGCGCGTCAAGATGATGCGCGAGTTCGCGGTCAAGACAGAGCAGCACCGGCAGCTGCAGCGGCTGCTCCGACTACAGATCTGGCGGCACCGCGTGACGGCCCAGGCGATCCTGGGCGACGTCAACTTGCTCTTCGCCTTCTTCGCCGACGGGCTGGAGATCCTCGCCGGAGCCACCCGAGCAAGCAACGACGCACTCCGCGACAACGCGGGCATCCAGGTCCTGGCGGCGCTGGCCACGCACTCGAGTCAGCAGCGCGTGCGAGCCATCAGCGCGCAGGCGCTGGGGCGTGTCGCGTGGAACTCGAACGCGACGGCGCGATCGCTCGGGTGGAAGGCCAAGCACAAGTGGCTCTCGTGGGTGAAGACGCAGTCGGACGGGGTGCTGGCCACGCTCTCGGCGGAGCAGCTCGAGTTCGACGCGGTCCCCAGCGAGGCGAGCACTTGCGCCGACTGGTTGGACGATACGGCATCTCACGAGGCTAGCGAAGACGATATGGGCTGGGAGGCGACCACTGCGGAGATGAAGCTGCAGTTCATCCGGTCGTGGCTGCACGTGGAAGACCGCGAGCTGCCCAGCGAGAACGCCGCCAACCAGGAGCACATTGGGCTCACCCCTGGCGTCCTCCAGACGATCGTGGACTTGTGTCGCGGCCAGTCTCGGACCGAGAACCCGAGCGGTGACGACAACCAGGAGCCTGCCGACGACTGGCGCGCGGTGCAGCATAACGCGCTCGAGTCGCTCGCGCTTGTCGCCATGAACACGCGCAACACGGCGCTCGTCGGGCTCATGGACGGCGTCATCCCGCTGCTCGCCCAGCTCATCCGGCCCCTCGCAGGCGAAGAAGGCAAGGGCGCAGTCACAAGCGGCAGCCACTTGTCCGATTGGGAGGTGGTCCGCTGTGCCGTGCGCGCGCTCGGGAACCTCGCGTTCGAGAACCGCTTCAACCAGCAGCACATGTGCGCCGTCGACGACGGGGGAGTCATCCCGTTGCTGCTGTCGTATTGCGACCCGTACAGTGCTGACAGGTCGACCATCGACGTGGACCTGGTGCTGGCGAGCGTCCAGGCGCTGACGAACCTCGTGGGCGACTTCACGCCGGCGTGCGAGTGCGTGTTCGATGCCGGCGGCGTGTTGACGCTCACGCGCCTGTGCAACTCGCAGCTGATTCACGACGCCGTCGAGCTGGGCGTGTCCGAGTCCATCCAAGCGCACGCGGCGCTCGTCATCTCGAGCGTCGTCACGCTGCTCGACAGCGACGACTGCGAGAGCGACGGCCGCGCCGCCAGCGTCGCCGACGCCATCATGAAGGAGGAGGAGGAGGCGCGGAGGGCGAGGGCGAGCGGCGACCAGCGAGCCACAGGCGGCGTGGTGGCGTTCGTGCTCATGTGCGCGTCGTGCAACCGAGACGTGGCCTTTCACGGCGCGTTGGTGCTGGGCAACATCGCCAGGCACGACGAGATCCGCGCGGCCATCGGCGCGGCCATCGGCGCGGCCAGCGGCGTCGATGCGCTCTTCCTGCTGGCGAGTGCAGTGCCCGACAACCAGGCAAAGGAGCGCAACGACGACGGGCACAGAGTCGACGTGGAGATGCTGGCGCAGGCGACCTGGGCGCTCGCCAACCTCACGTGGAACCGCGACAACCAGTACCGCGTCGCGCGCTACCTGCACGTGCTCTACCGCCTGTGCACCATCTCCGGACGGACGAGCAACCAGGAGCCCGCAGCTGCCACCGCAGCGGACGAGGGCGACGACCTGCAGCTGTGCGCGTCGGTGCACGAGCACGCGCTGTGCGTGCTGGCCAACTCGCTCTTCTACAACGACGCCAACCGGCAGCTCGTGGCTGGCGATCCCAAGTGGCTCGTGCTGCTCGAGCGCGTGTGTCTCCAAGGCTCGGGCACGGCGCTCGAGCACGCGGCGCGGGCGCTCTGCGCGCTGTCGTACAACGACGAGATTGCCCTGGCCATGGGCGCGTCCAAGCTCGCCGCCGTCTCCTCCTCTGAAGACTACAACGGCAACAACAACAACAACAACAACAACGCTGTTGAGGATCCGACGAGGCTGGCGCTGCCGTTCAACGGGCTGGCGCTGTTCGTGCGGCTGTGCGGCCGCGAGGAGCAGCACGAGGTGCAGCGGCTGGCGCTGTTCGGCGTCGTCAACCTGGTGCTCCACGACGCCAACAAGCCGCGCCTGCTGCGGGTCCCGCACGGCGTCGAGACGCTCGTGAACCTCAGCGCGCACGCGTCCGCGGCCGTGCGCGAGCCGGCGCTCGAGGCGCTCGACCTGCTCGCGGACGTCCGGCAGATCCCTCGGCAGCTGCTCGACCCGTCCGCTGCTGCGAGCACCGTCGGCGGGCAGTCGACCGAGAGCCTCAAGAGGCTGGTGGCGCTGCTGGGCGACCCGTCGAGCTCGGCGGCCGTCGTGGCCATGGCGAGCGACGCGATCCCGGACGAGGCGTGGCGGCGGCCGAGCGCCAAGGCCCGGCTGCGCAACGAGCGCGCGCTCGAGGTGCTGCTGCGCCGGTGCTCGCCGGAGGACAAGGAGCTGCCCGCGACGTCGCCCGCGGCGCTGGCCTCGTGTCTGTGGGCGCTGCGCAACGTCGTGAGCGACAACGCGCGCAACCAGGACGTCGCGGGCGCCCTGGACGGCGTCGCCACGCTCGCCAAGCTGCTCGACGCGCCTCTGAACGCCCAGGAAGACGTGGTGAAGGCGACGCTGACGGCGCTGGCGGCGCTCGTGATGCGGCACGCGCGCAACAGCCAGGAGCTCGTGCGCTTCGGCCTGGACGTGCTGCTGGCGCTGGCCGACCGCGTCGACGGCTCATTGGACGCGAGCGCGGACGCGAGGGAGGAGTCCACTGGCCGCACGCACAAGCGCGCCGTCGACTCGTTGGCGCAGCGAGAAAGAAGCAAGAGCGGCCAGCACGCGGCGGACGCGCGAGTGGAGACGGCGGCGCTCGCGCGGGAGCTGCTGCAGCTAGTGGCGCCCCACAACGCGCTGCCGCCGCTGGCCAAGTCGCCCGCAAAGTCGCCCGCCAAGGCAGCGATGCGCCAGCGGCAGCAGCAGCAGCTCCCGACGACACTCCCGGCGCTGGACGGCCGCTAGCACCCACCGATCAAGCCTAAGCAACTCGGGGGATTATTAAAGCAAGACAATACATGTTGTTCCTTACGTCGTCGCTCCGACCAACGGACCGACTGACGGACCGACGGACGGACCGACGGACCGACCACTTAGTTGTGCATGGTGGCGAGGTACTGCTCGCACTCCTTGGTCTCCTGCTCGCGGCGCGCCTTGCTCCAGCCGTGCAGCTCGCCCATCATGTGCACGACGCGAGGCAGCAGCTGCGACGCGACCTGGCTGTCGATGAAGGCGAGGCGCATGCGGCGGCCGATGACGTCCGTGGCCTTCTCGGCGTACTCCTGGCGCACGGCGAAGACGACCTCGGCCTCGAGGTACGGGTACTTGGGGTGCAGGCGGCGCGGGTGGTCGCTCTTCTTGCGGTCCAGAAAGCCCGCGTTCTCGATCTCGGCCACCTGCAGCGCGCGCGTGCCGTAGTTGCGCATCAGGTGCTCGGCCACGTCCTTGTCCAGGTGGTAATTCTCGCGCAGCGTGACCGTGATCTTGTCGAACTTCTTGTTGCAGACCTCGCCGATGCGGTCGGCGCCGATCATACCCACCTGGCGCGTCTTGCAGGGCGCCGCCTTGGCCGCCAGCTCGGGCACGGAGCCCACGACCGCGTCGATCGCGTCCTGCGCCATGCGGCGGTACGTGGTCCACTTGCCGCCCGCGATCGTCACCATGTTGGACGCGCTCACCTCCACCACGTGCTCGCGCGAGATGCGCGCCGTGTTGCCCTCGCCGTGGCGCGGGTCGCGCACCAGCGGGCGGATGCCCGACCAGGCCGACTTGACATCCGCGCGCGTCACGTCCTTGGCCAGGTACCGGTTGGCCTCGTCGATGATGAAGTCCACCTCCTGCTTGGTCGGCTCCGGCAGCATCGTGATCTCCGACTTGGAGTCCGTCGTGCCCGCCAGCGTGCCGTTCTCCCACGGCAGGAAGAAGAGCACGCGCCCGTCGCTCGTCTTGGGCACGATCAGGCCCATGCGGTTCGGGCTGAAGTGGTCCGGCAGCACCGCGTGCACGCCCGCCGCCGGCACGCAGATCTTGGCCGCCTCCGGGTTGTCCATCTGCCGCAGCGAGTCCGTGAACGGGCCCGTCGCGTTCACCACGGCCTTGGCCTTCACGTCCCACTCGTCGCCCGTCAGCGAGTCGCGCACGCGCGCGCCGCGCACCTTGCCCTCGTCGTCCTTGATCAGGCTCACCACCTGCACGTAGTTGGCCACGACCGCGCCGTTCTGCGTGGCCGTCAGCGCGATCGACACGTTCATGCGCGTGTCGTTCATCTGCCCGTCGTAGTACACCAGCGCACCCTTGAGCCCGTCCTTGCGCAGCATGGGGAACTGGAACATGGCCTCGTCCGCGTTGATGTAGTAGCTGCCCGGCACGAAGCGCTTCGAACCCGCCACCAGGTCGTACATCTTGGTGCCCGCCCACATGTACGGCACCTCCCACCAGTTGTAGATGGGGATCATGATGGGCAGCGGCCGGTTCATGTACGGCGCCGCCGACAGGAAGAACTCGCGCTCCTCCAGCGCCTCGTACACCAGCTTGAGCGCCGCGTAGTCCAGCTTCATGAAGGCCGTCTCCAGGTACCGGATGCCGCCGTGGATGAGCTTGGTCGAGCGCGAGGACGTGCCAGCCGCGAAGTCGTACGCCTCCACCACGGCCGTGTTGAGCCCGCGCGTGGCCGCGTCCAGCGCGCAGCCCGAGCCCGTGGCGCCGCCGCCGATCACCAGCACGTCGAACTGCTCCCGCTTCAGCCGCTCCAGCTGCTCCTTGCGCGCCGGCACCTCGTAGGGCGTGATGACCGACCCGTCCTCGCACTTGATGGGCGCCACCAGGCGCGCACTCTCCTTGGCCTTGACCACTGAGCCGCCCGACAGGCCGGCCACGCCAGCCACGCCCACGCCCAGGCCCAGCGCCACGCGCTTCGACGCGCGACGGAACGCAAACGACGCCATTGCTTGAAGAGGAGGAGAGAGAAGGAGGAGAACGAAGGAGAGACCGGCAGAGGGCGCGACAAATCCGGAAATGACTGAAGATGCGGGCGCTTCCTGGCCGCTCGTCCGTCAAACAGTCGCAGAGGTTCCGCGGGTTGCTTAGCTCTTCGCAGAAAAAGGTGTGATTTCACATTTACAGCTCAAAAGAAGGTAGAAAGAGGAGCGTTCTGATTGGCTAGTTCCACGAGGCGCACCTTGTGATGGGTGGCGCACGCACCTAACGCGACTACGGCGAACTTAGTGCTCCTCGACATGAGTGTTTATGGACGTCGGTTTGCTTGGAGTGCGCGGTGGTGCGAGCGCCGGGGCGATGTCGTCTACGCATACAAAGCGCGAGTGCGAGTGTCTACGGGCGTAGTCACCGAGGACTGTTTACTTAACTCGTACACTGTACTGTACTGGCTGAACCACGCGCGAGAAACGGGGCGAGCGAGCGACTTGGGACGTGAGTAAGCAAAGTGGCGCCGGGTGCGAACTTAGCGGATGTCCAGCGACATGGCAGAACAGGTTACACATGGGGTACAGAGCGGGTACAGTCGAGGTCAACACTTTCACGTTGAAGACGACCGGTCGAGTCGAACGAGCGCCTTGATGGGCATGCGTGCATGTGTATATCGCCTCACTGTACAGTACGTTACTGTACCGCCTGTACTACAGTGTATATGTACATGAGTAAGCCCCACCTCCGTCTATTCGAGACCCAGCGCGTGCAGACGCCGCGTGCGCTTGCGGCGCTCCGTTCTGGTCGTCAGCGGTGCGAACCTAACGACGGGAGCTGCTCGAAGGTTGAAGATGGCGCGCGGCAGCAAAGACGCCGCGCCGCCACCAAACCGGTGGTCTGCGGCGCGACTACCGTGAGCGGTTGTGAGATGTGGTGATGCGGTTGAACTTGAATTGCGGTGCGTGAGGCAGCGCGAGTCAGCGGCGGGTGTCGCTCGGTCCCTGCGCTTGGCGCTCGACACGGATTGATTTCCCGCCCCACATGTCGCCATGAAGGTGGTGTTAGTGTTGGTCTATGTATAGCGGCGCGACCCTTGGGCGCCTAATGGTGAGCGGACGCACGCGGATCGGTCTCAATGCAGAACATGGCGCGCCAGCTGCTGCTGCCGCTCTGCTGGCTGCTGCTGCTGCTGCCCGCCGACGCGTCCTGCCCGTCCAAGTGCAGCGGGCACGGCACCTGCCAGAGCTCTAACACGTGAGTATGCACGGTTGCTACGTCGCCTGGATGCGCATAGACACGAGAGCCGACACATCACGCCATCGGCTCGCGCGAAGATCCCCTTGCCTCACTTCGCTCCTCGAAGACAATGACTCGCTCACGGTTCTTCGCGTCTGCATCCTCCAGATGCGCCTGCTTCCCTGGGTACACGAGCTTCGACTGCGCGTATCGGACCTGCCCGGTCGGCGCGCCCTGGGTCGACTTCGCGACGGCGGACGACGCGATCCGCACGATCCCGCGCGAGTGCTCGAACCGCGGCAGGTGCAACCGGGACAACGGCCGCTGCGAATGCGACTCGGGCTTCACGGGCGCTGCCTGCGACCGGCTTTCGCTGTGCCGGTACAGCTGCAACGGCCATGGCAAGTGCCTGAGCATGCGCGCCGTGGCTGCGACCCAGAACGACTACAACCTGTTCTACACGACCACGTACGCGACACCCTGGGACGCCGACCGCATCTTTGGCTGCGTGTGCGACTTTGGCTACGCTGGCGTCGACTGTTCGCTGCGGCAGTGCGCCTACGGAGACGACCCGATCACTACGGGGCAGGTGGACGAGGTGCAGGCGCTCTCGTGTCTGTGTGATGGCTGCACGGGCTCCTTCACGCTCAGCTTCCGAGGGGAGGCGACCAGACCGCATGACAGCGCCGCAGAGACGGCGGCGACGCTGAGAGCAGCGCTGGAGGCGCTCAGCACCATCCGAGAAGTGGCCGTGACGCTCGATGGCAGCAGCAACGGCGAGATATGCAACTCGGACGGCGTCTCGGTCATGATCACGTTCACACTCGAGCATGGGGACGTGCCGCCGCTGCGTCTAGTGTCTCAATCGCTCGCGGGCGGCACCAGCGCTCTGTCGGTAGAGACTGGTACGTGATCGAGCAAAGTTGCGGTTGTGTTCTGGATGTGGATGACCTGGACGTATGCTGGGAAATGATCGTAGGTGGACAATCGGCAGCGTACGGGTCGAACAGCGCAACGCAGACAGGAACCAAGGAGGTGAGGTTGGCCTGGAAGGTTGTGCACTTCGTTGGCAACGCTAACTCTACATGCGATCGCAACAGTGGCTGCCGTGCTCTGGGCGTGGGAAGTGCAATACGCTGACGGGCCTGTGCTCCTGCCAGACTAACTTTGGGCCAAGTGATGGTACGTTTGCTGTTTCTTCGTCTATTAACCTCTCGGTGACTTGAAGATGCTGACGCCAATGCGGACGGACTGGACGTCGTTTGCAACAGGCAACGGCAATGCCGGCATCATCCAGGACTGCGGACACTACGAGGGCTCGGACGAGCTGTCAACGTGTGTCGGTACGCCGTCACGCGTTCTGCCTAAGCTCATGGATCGTAGCTTGGTAGCTCACTTTTTCGTGTTTTTGAGCAGGATTTGCTGGATCGCAAATCCTGTGCAGCGGCCACGGTCGGTGCACTGGCGCGCCGAACTACCGCTGCGTGTGTGAGAATGGGTTCTCCGGCTACGACTGCTCCAAGCCCATATGCCCCACAGGCCGCGCGTGGTTCGAGGAAGCCCAGGCAGACAACGTGGCACACCTTGAGCTTGTCGAGTGCTCCAATGCCGTACGTTCGCGTGGGTTTCCAGCGTCGCTGTCACCAGCAGAGCCAGCTAACGTTATAGCGTGAAATGAGCAGGGGTTGTGCAACGACGCCGGTACATGCACCTGCCTGTCGGGCTTCGAGGGCACCGCATGCGATCGAAGTGCGCTCTTTTCTGCGTTATGCCCCCCGAGAACGGGCGATGAGGTGTTGCTGTCTGTGTGGTGGACTCATTCGATGCTCTCGTGTGACGCTCCCAGTGTCGTGTCCGACGGTGAACGACGTGACGTGCAGTGACCGCGGGCAGTGCCGCACCGCGCGAGAGATGGCGGCGCTCACGCCCACGGCCGCGTACGGATCCGCTGGCTACGTGTATGGCCTCGACCCAAACGCGGTCGTGACGTGGGACGCCGACATGGTGCGCGGCTGCTACTGCGACAAGCTGTACCAGGACCGCGGCGCGAGCGTGCGCTACACGGGCTACAACTGCGCAGCCAGTGCGTTGCGTGCCGTTATGTATGGTGGTTGGTAGGAACTAACTAACCCATGCGTCTTCGGCCCCTCGGCTATTGTTTCTGTTAGCGCCGTGCCCTAGTGGCGACGATCCGTGGACGACTGGGCAGCTCGACACCGTACAGACCGTGAGCTGTACGGCCGACGGCGGCTCGTTCACGCTATCGTTTCGCGGAGAAACCACGCGCGCGATCCCAATATCCGCATCCGCCGCGGGCGTTCAAAACTCACTCGAGAGCCTCATCACGTGCGTTGACACCGACGCAGCGCTCGGCATCCTTGCAACTGACAACTAACACCCACCTACGCGTCGTGATCTCCGCCAGCATCACGAGCGTTGGCGTCGCGTTCTCCGCTGGAAGCGACTCGGCCTGCACCTCGGCAGGCAACGGTACGTGGCGTATCGTTGGTCGAGCAAGTGACAAGTGTTGACTCAGGTGACCCCTATGATTGTGTGGACGCAAGTGATGGCCATCACGTTCTACTCGCCGTCGGGGGCGCTGCCGCCGCTGATCATCTCGCCTGCCGGTCTGACGCACTCGACGGCGGCCGTCGCGACCAGCGTGCAGGTCCCGACGGCTGGCACGAAAGAGGACACGGTCTGCAATAACCGCGGCCGATGCGGTGGGTTTACGTGGCCATCCTGGGAATTCTTGCAGTGCTCGATCTCTCTTGAATCCACTAACGATTGGCTGGTGTGCCTGCTGGCTGCCAGACGAAAGCACGGGCAGGTGCATCTGCGCCGCCAACTTCGCGAGCAGCAACGCACGCGGGGACTTTGGCATCCTCGATGACTGCGGCGTCGTCGACTCCTTCATGACCCACGGCGAGCTGTAAGTAGATTTGCGCACCTTCACAGTGCTTCGACGTACCGGGGTAAGTAAGAGGAAGTACCAGAGGCAAGCGGACAACCCCAAGTCTATCCGAAGTCGAATGTACTGGATTCTCGTGCGGGACGGAATGACATGTCAGGTGATGAAAGACAGCTGCTCAGCCGTCTCAGATACCGCGAGCTATCCCAAGAGCGCCGAGTGATTCGGACAGCAAACAAGATGATATCTTAGTCCAAGAGTCCACGAGAGCAGCCCACCCGGCTGAGCCAAAGACATCGTCATCTAACTTTGGAGTCTCCATTTACATCGACGTGTCCGCAGGGAGGCGCTGTACAGTATAGTACTGTACAGTACAGTACTGTACAGTACCTCCATACTTGCAGCTTTCGCACTCTGAATCGTGTTGGGCTCGAGACCCTGCGACGTGCCCCTTTGTGTTGTCGCCTGGGCTTTTTGATCGCGTCCGGCACCCCTCATTGAGCAACGCACTTCGCTCTAATGGATGATGCAATCTTATCATTTCTGGCAGGTTCGGTGGACAAATATATCGGGAAAAGCAAGTGGAGAGAATTTCTCAGCGCGTCGCCCAGTTGCAAGCGGACGCGCCAAACAGCCGTTCACTTCCCTTATCCGACAACTACCTGGAACCTTCTCACTTCTTTCTGTCGCGTTGGGTACAAAGGCCAGTGCTCAGATCCAGAAGACTGCCGGTTCTTTTTGAGATTGTAGCGGCAGTTTGGAGAATTCTTCGGAAAGGAAAGGTGAGCGGAAAAGACACAGCGACACTATCAGATCCAACAGCAGGGAAAGGATGTCGATCATGGCGTGCGCGATGGCCGCCCCGGTCGACAATCGCGCGGAGATTCGCGCGGAGGACGTGGCGCCCACGCGCCTCACGCCCGCGGTTCGTCACCCGCGTGTTCCCCCCTGCCGACCGTAACGCGTTATGACTCACGTCCTTTCTCGCAATGGTACTTGTCTCGGTATATTAAAGGTGGGCGACGATGAGGGCGCGGACGAGTCGGAGAACGACTACGAGGTGCTGTACCCGAGCGCGGGGTCGAGCAAGGACATCCTGCGCGGGAGCGCCTTCTACGAGCGCGTCATGCCGGAGAGCGACGCGCTGTCGGACGCGCTGCTGGGCTTCTGCGGCAGCTTCCCCGTGCGCGCGGGGCCCATGATCCTGAGCGCGCTGGTGCAGCGGTTCACGGACGCGCGCTTCAACTGGCAGAACAAGACGCTGCAGTCGTTCCTCGAGGTCACGTGCTGGCTCAGCGTGTCGTACGCGGCCTACTCGCTCTCGGGCGACGCGCTGCTCGCGATCGAAGTTGGCACGTTCGTGGGCGCCGTCATGTCCATCTGCGACGAGATCGTGCTGCAATTCGTCCGCGGCCTGGCGCGCGTGATCCGCAACCAGCCAGGCGGCGGCGATTTGCTCCAGCGTCTTGGCTTTGACGTGCCTACCAACGGCAAGGCGCCCACGGATGGGCAGGAGGTCGTGCTCATCAAGAACCTCGTGTTCGGCTATCTGGGCGTCGTGGCTGTGCGGTCGCTGTGGGAAAACATCCACGACGTGAAGTACTTCGCGGCGCTTACGGCGTGCACTGGCGTCGCGTTCGTGGTCACGGCTGAGTTCTTCTGCCTCTGGCTGCCCACTCGCCGCATTGGACTGACACTGCAGTCGCGCTTCACCAGGATCCGCGAGAACTGGCGAGACCACTTCTACCGGTCGCTGGTCGAGGTGCTCTGCTGGACGCTCTCGACCGCGTACTTTTACCAGTCGTCGCAGCATTTCTTGTCGTCGCTACAGCTTGGGACGCTCGTCGCAGTTGGCGTTTCGCTCACATCGGGGCTGGAAGACCTGCCTGACTTTGTCAGCTCGGACGACCCGAAGTCCCAGCGCGGCGAGTACTCGTACTGGGAAGACCACGCGAGCGGCGACGCATTCATGGCGGTTGCCGCGGCCCTCGTCAAGGTCGAAAACGCGGTTGAGGCGGCGTACAAAGTAGTGGAAGACGAAGCCATGAACATGTACGAGAACTTCGGCGAGTGAAGTCTGGAGCGGCTGTATATTGATTCAACAAGTGCCGATGCTGAGCGAGACGGGGCTGGCGCCACGCTCTGTCGGGAAGCCGGGGGATACAACATCCCGGTATCCAAACGAAGGTGAGAATCATATCCTTTCATTGAACCTGTCATGAGTGACAGCCAAGTTTGGACGGGGGCGCGTACGAGTCCTGGAGGGTTGTGAATGGAGATCGCACGGTGCACAGACCTCCGTCCCCATGCAGTCGATGTAGACGAAGTAGTTTACGCTGAAATGAACTCATGGAGCCACTTTGGCTGTTCGTACGTGCGGGAGGTACAGAGACGAGTTGAACTTGTCTTCAACACGCCAACGCCAAGGTCGCCAAATAGAAATAGAAACCACCCGACAATATAGAAACAGAAACGGCTGCCCAAAAGTATCCAGAGCGATTCGTTTCGGTCGCATAGTGAACTCAAGTCGCGCCACCCACTACTGCAACTTTGGTGTGGCGCACACGAAATCCACAGCGTTTCCCAAAACAAACCACCAGCTCGCGACGAGATCACTCGCTCGGCCAGTTTGGCTCTCGCGTGCGGGTGGTCACATAGGCGTGGGGAAAGCTCGTCGACGTCGCGCGTTCACTCCCTCGTCTCTCTCCCTCAGCGCCCAATAGATCGCGTCAGGATGCTGCGGCGCGCGGTCAAGGTGGTGGCGGCCTCCTCGGGCGTGGGCATGGCGGCGCTGTACGTGGACGCGCCGACGGCGGACGCGGGCGACGGCTCGTACGACGCGCAGGCGGCGCGCGCGCCCGTGTTCCCCGAGTGGCTGCACGACCTGGGCCGCTGGCCGGTCTTCGTGGCCGCCACGCTCGTGTCCAAGGTGTATCTGGGCGACCTGAATCGCACGAGCGTGCAGGGGCGCGAGATCCTGATCGAGCAGCTCGAGCGCAAGCCCGCCACGACGTCGCTCATCACGGTCTCGAACCACTCGGCGACCGTCGACGACCCCGGCATCATCGCCAAGTACGTGCTTGTACAGTAGTGCGGAAGCAGGCGGATTGGGAGCGCTTGTGTGCTGATGTGTGCGTGGTTGTTGGATACAGCATGATGCCGTGGAAGTACGCGTGGCCGCGCAACGGCCGATGGAGCCTGTGCAGGTGCGTGGAGAGAGCTGTCTACCTTGGCCAGCGCGTTGCCATAAGCTGCGGTTGCTAACGCTGCGGGCGCTGTGTTGGGACGACAGCCAGGAGTACTGCTACACGAAGGGGCGGCTGCTGTCAGCGGTCTTCTTCGGCGCCAAGACGCTGCCCGTCAAGCGCGGCGGAGGCATCGATCACAAGGTGAGTCTCGTAGTGGCGATCGTATCTTTTGTTTGGCTCGCTGACGGGTCTCGTGGCCGTTGTAGATGCTCTCGGACATCTTCGAGAAGGTCGAGGAGGGTGGCTGGGTGCACATCTTCCCCGAGGGCAAGATCGAGCAGCGCGAAGGTGAGCCATGGGATTCATACCGATCGTTGTCGAACATATTAACCTGAGACGAGCATGCACCCGTGATCTTGCAACAGCTCTGGGCGGCCGTCCGAGCCCGCTGCGCGAGGAGATTGGGCGGCTCAAGTGGGGCGTGGCCAAGCTGATCGCGCGCGCCAAGGAGCGGCCGATCGTGATCCCGTTCTACCACTCCAACATGGAGAAGGTGATGCCCCAGAACAGCAAGAACCAGCTCATCAGCGTGGTCCCCAAGACGGGCGTGGACGTCCACGTGGTGGTGGGAGAGCCCATCTCGTTCGACGACCTGTTCGACAAGTACGGGGCCGACCGCGTCGTGGGCGGCGGCAAGCACTGGAAGACGCAAGACCGCGAGCGAGCGCTGTACTCGGCCATCACGCGGCGGATAGAGCAGGCGCTGCTGGAGCTCGAGCGCCGCACGCGGTCCGCCCAGTAGAGGCGACTGTCGTGCCTTGCGAGGGCAATCTAGAGCGAGAGAGCGAGAGAGAACGACTCGAGGGATCAGAACGATGTGGTAGTTCAGGACGCTCATTGAGACGATAGAAGGCCGCAGGCAGTAGAAAACGAGAGGAGAATGCATGCGGCCGGTGTGATTTCCACTTTGTATCTTGACCAGCATCGCGCTCTACAGTACGTGTCATGGATCATTCCCGCCATCAGATCGTCGTCATCGGCGTTGGTCGCATGACCACGACGGGAAAGAGTACGTCATTACTCACTATAGTGACGCACTCTTTACAGTGTCACTAATCCATTGAATGTATGTCACTAAACCCGGCACGGCGATTGGTCGGGTCGCAGAAATCCGGAAATCCTGCGGGGACCCCTTTCATCCCATACAACCTCATCACGTTTCGCCGCCACCTGCAAGCGCTCGGCGTCTTCTCCTTCGCCTTCGCCTTCCTCTTCCTCCTCCTCCTGCTCCTCCCTCCCCTGCCCTGCGCCCTCGCTCGCCACCCCTCCCGGCCCACGATGAGCGCGCCGTTCGACCTGTCGATCGAGACGCTGGACGCGTGGTGCGACAAGCTGATGGGCTGCACGCCGCTGACGGAGAACGAGGTGATGCAGCTGTGCGCCAAGGCTAAGGAGGTGCTGGTCAAGGAGTCCAACGTGCAGCCGGTGCGCTGCCCCGTGACGGTCTGCGGGGACGTGCACGGGCAGTTCCACGACCTGATGGAGCTGTTCCGCATCGGCGGGCACGCGCCGGACACCAACTACTTATTTATGGGCGACTACGTGGACCGCGGGTACTACTCGGTCGAGACGGTCACGCTGCTCGTGTGTCTCAAAGTGCGCTACCGGGACCGCGTGTTCATCCTGCGCGGCAACCACGAGTCGCGCCAGATCACGCAGGTCTACGGCTTCTACGACGAGTGCCTGCGCAAGTACGGCAGCCCGAACGTGTGGAAGTACTTCACGGACGTGTTCGACTACCTGCCGCTCACGGCCGTGGTCGAGAACCAGATCTTCTGCCTGCACGGTGGGCTCTCGCCCTCCATCGACACGCTCGACTACATCCGCGGCTTCGACCGCCTGCAGGAGGTGCCGCACGAGGGCGCCATGTGCGACCTGCTCTGGTCGGACCCGGACGACCGCTCGGGCTGGGGCATCTCGCCCAGAGGCGCCGGCTACACGTTCGGCCAGGACATCTCCGACCAGTTCAACCGCGCCAACGGACTCACGCTCATCGCGCGCGCGCACCAGCTCGTCATGGAGGGCTACAACTGGTCGCACAAGTGCAACGTCGTCACCATCTTCAGCGCGCCCAACTACTGCTACCGCTGCGGCAACGAGGCCGCCATCATGGAGGTCGATGAGCAGATGCAGTACACCTTGTGCGTCTCCTTGTTGCCCGTCGATGGTTGGAAAGCACATAATACTGATATACTAACCGTGATTGTGTCGTGACGCCTGCCCTGCAGCTTACAGTTCGACCCGGCCCCGCGGCGCGGGGAGCCGCACGTGTCGCGCCGGACGCCCGACTACTTTCTCTAGACTGTGAGGGCCGAGAGGATATTGCATGTGTGCTCAAGGTGACTGGCAGTAGCGCAGGCGGCAGGCAAGGGTCAGGAAGGTGCGGGGCGGTCTCCACCGCCGTCGCTACGCTCCTGTCGAGCGTTGACCCGCCAGGATGCACACGGACCCGATAACACCAAGTACTATCCAGCCGTTTGCGTGTCTTTCTTCCGAGTCGCCTTCGTGTTATCCTCACGTCGCAAGGCTGTAGTTGCGCACCGTTTTGCGCTCGCTGGCCATCTCGGCGCGCTTGGACTGCAGCTCCTTCATCTTATTGATGGCGTCGCGCTGGCTGCGCGTTTCGCGGTCGCTGCTGCGCGCCGCGACGGCGGACGACGACCGCGCCGCCTTCTTGCCCGACACCAGGAGCATCTCCTTGGCCTGCTGCAGCCGCAGTCGCGCGTCCGACACGCCCTCCGTCCTCGCTGTCGTCGTCGATGCAGAGGTCGCTGTCTCACTGAACAGACCGCCTTCAGCGCCTCCGCTGCCGTCTCGATCGCGACCAAACAGCGAGCTCAGCGCACTGGACGGCGCAGGCGGCGGCAGCTCCTCCGCCTCCTCCTTCTCTTCGTCTTGAAACCCGTCGTCGCCGTGCTCGGGGATGCTGGGCGGCACGTTGCGTCTCCGCTCGCCCGCGTGTCGATCGCTTGGGCCAGTAGCCGAGCTGGTTCGACGGAGCGCTGCCGACTCGGACGCACTCGCGCGCTTGTGTCGCGCCAGCGTCAACAGCTCCGCGTCCAACTCCGCGCCAGTCGCCACAGATGCACTGCGGCTGCTCGTACTGCTCCTCGTGGTGGCCGTGGATCGCCGCCGATCGACAGGCAACGCGGTGTCAAGCGTCTTCATCATCGACAGCGTCGACGCGTGTCGGTGCGGGACCTCATCCCCATCCAGCGACGACGAAGGGGACGACGCGGCCGATTCGGAGCGTAAACTGCTAGTGCGAGGCGCCTTGCGTGCTGTTGCGTCGCTACCGCTCCGGTGCTCCTGCTGCTCCTGCTGCTCCTGCTGGACCTGCAGCTTGACCATGCGCCGCAGCTCCTTCTTGAGCGTCTTGTTGTGCACGCGCACCTCCTCCAGCGACCGTGTAAGCTCCGCGACCAGGTTTTCGTAGTCTTTCTTGCCCGCGAACTCGGCTCGAGACGTGCTGCCGGCCGCGTCGTCGCTCTTCATGAGCTTCCGCAGGTCCGCGCGCAGCTGATTGCTGAGGTCCATGAGCTGCGCGCGCTCGCGGACTAGCCGGTCGATGTCGCTGTTGGCCGCCGCCAGCTTCCGCTTCAGGTCCGCGTTCTGCGCTTCCAGTGCCACGTGCGCGCTCTTGAGCGCCACGCCTGCGTCCAAATCACCTCGTAACCGCGCCATCTCGGCCTCCAGCTCTGCGATCTGCTTGCCCTTAGCCTGGATGACATGCTGGGCGTCCGCCAGCTCACGCTCGGCCGCATTTGCATCGGTCGAACCGGTAGACTGCTGCTGTTGGAGCAACTTCAGCTGCCGCTCGAGATCGGCGCACCGCTGCTCGCTCTGCTCCAGCTGGAACGCCATAAGGCTCGCGTTGCTGTTGCCATTGGAGCTGCTCTTGGAGCTGCTCTTGTCTTGGGCCTGTTGCAAGATCGCGTCCTTCATCTGCCGGATCATATCGTGGAGTTTGGCGTTCTCCGCCTGCAAGTCGCTCGGTTGGACCGCGTTCAGGCTGAACCCGCTCCCGTTGTGTCCACTACCGCTCGCGTTCCCGTTCGCTTTCGGTGCGACGACCGGGCTGTCGGTCATGAGCAGCGGTGAGACGCTCACGCCCGGCGAGATGGCTCCTTGGTCGTCGCTCCACAGCGGAGACGGCGGCGCTTGCGATGGGCTCGACCGCGTCAGCTCCATCTGAGGCGACGGGCGTGTTGAACTCGGCTCGACCGCCCCGAACGCGGCGGTCATTCGCGCGTCCGCCTTTACGGCGCGTAGCTCCGAGCGCACGCGCTGCAGCTCGTTCTCGGCGTGCGTGAGCCTCTCCTCGATCGCCTGCTTCTCCATCATTGCGCGGTCCTTGGCCTGCTGCAGTTCTCGCGCCCGCAAGTCGTAGCGCGCCTCGAGCTCCTGCTTCTCCTCTTGCACCTTGTTCTCCCATCGGAGGTTGACCGCCAACACGTCGCGCCGCAGGTCCTCTTGCTTGTCGACCGCGTCCAGCAGCTCCTGCCGCTGCACCTTGTCCTTCTCCTTCTGGATCTGCAGCTGCGACGTCGCGTCCTTGAGCTTCTCGCGCAGCGTCGCGGCCTCGCGATCCTGCGCCCAGAGCTGCTGCTTGAGCTCGGCGATCGCCGCCTGCCGCTGGTCGTCCAGGTCCTGCAGCTCGCTCTTGAGCTTGTCGACCTCGCGGTCCTTCTCCACCGCCAAGTCGTCGCGCTCCCACGCCGCCTGCTTGAGCTCCGCCTCGAGCCGGTCCCCTCTATCCTCCGCCTCCCGCAGCTTGGCCGTCAGCGCCGAGATCTTGGCCTCCAGCTTGGTCGCAGTTGCCTGCGCCTCTTGGTCCTGCACCAGAATCCCCAGCAGTGAGATGATGGCCAGTGAACTAACCAACACATACGATGTTCCCTACCTTCCACTTGACGGTCTGCTGCAGCTCGTCGTCCAGCTTGGCCTTCTGCTGCACGAACGCGCGCTCGACGGCGTGCAGCGACTGCAGCAGCTCGGCCATCTTGCTCTCATACTCGTCCAGCAGCGCCTGCTTGGTCTCCTTGAGCTTCTCGACCTCTCCCTCCAGCTCGTTGATGCGCGCGTCTTTTGCCCCACGCAGGTCCGCGAGCTGCCACTCGAGCGCCTTGCTTTCCTTCTCGCGGTCCGCCGCCACCTCCTGCGCGCGCTCGAGCTTGCGCTTGAGCTCGTCGAGCCGCGAGGAGAGCACGTCCGTCTCGCGCGTCGCGCTCTTGCTCTTGAGCTCCAGCTCGCGGTTCGTAGCCTGCAGCTCGTCCAGCGCGGCCTTGTGCTCCGCCTCCCGCACGCGCAGCAGGTCGTCAAAGGCCGCGCTCGCCTCGCGGCGCTGCGCGTCCGCCTCGTCCTCCTTCTCGCGCAGCTGGCGCTCCAACTGCCTCCTGGCCGCGTCCAGCGCCTCCTGCTGCGCGTGCAGCTCGTCGTCGTGCTGCCAGCGCGCGCCCTCCATCTGCGCGTGCGCGTCCTTGAGCTTCTGCTGGTAGAAGGCCTCCTGCTCGCGCGCCTGCTGCTGCGCCTGCTTGCTCTCGGCCGCCAGCTCCGCGTGCTGCGCCTGCAGCTCGCTCAGCTCGGCCTCGCGGTCGCGCAGCGCGCCCTTGAGCGCCGCGAAGTTGGCGTCGTACAGCGCCAGCTCCTCGTCCCGCCCCTCCAGCAGCTACAGTGGTGCGATCCATCAGTTAGTTGCCGCGTTGCGCTTTGTATGAGCCCCAAGGGGGCGGAGGAGCGACCGCGGGCGCCGCACCTTGAGGTTGTACTTGAAGTCCTCCTGCAGCTTGACCAGCTTCTGCTTGGCCGCGGCGGCCGTGGCCTCCTTGTCGCGCAGCAGCGCCTCCAGCGTGCGGATGCGGTACTCGTTGATGTCGTGCAGCTCGCGCTCCTTCTCCAGGATCAGCGAGCGGATGTTGCTCGGCGCCAGCCGCGCGGCGGACGCAGAGGACGCGGAGGAAGGGGACGCGGCGGCGTCCCAGCGCGCGGACAGCGGCGAGCGCGCCGCGGCGTCGGCATCGCGCCGCTCCATTGTGACGGAAACTGAGCTCAGAGGGCCGTTGTTTCGGGCCGGAAACCGCACCAAATGCTGGTATAAAGGGGTCGTAGTGGCGCTTAATCGGGGCTGTGGAACAGTTTGAAGCAATTTACAGTTGAATTTTGAGATCGTTATACAGGGTCAGATCAGCACCATATAGGGGGGCATTTCGAAAAAGAGACCTTTGGAGGTACAGTAAGCGCTCTTTCTGTTTATATCAGTACGCTTCCTGCACATTCCCAACACAATGTACTGATATGAGTGAGGTTAAACGCGTGCTACCTCATCACGTCGCAGTTGAAGCCCAACAGCGTACAGCGCTCTTCCCGGCCGCATGACCGACCTACTCATCGCCTCGTCACGCCGCTTGGCGGCTACAGGATCCAGTCCTGTAGCACGCGAGCGAGCCCCGCAGCGACGCGCTTGCGCTCCGCCAGGGCCACTTTCCACGCGCGGTACCGCCGCTGTTTGCAAGGAGAACGCAACGTTAGTGTCCGCATTTCCAACCTCACACTCGACGCACACAGTCGACACCCGGGCGATACTCCTACCTGCAGAACGCGCGCCTTGGCGTGCTCGATCTCTGGCCGGTTGGCAAAGTACGTCGAGACGGTGAACTCCACGAGGCTGGGCGTCACGACGGGCCGCGACCACGGCGAGAAGGCGGCCGTGCCCACCGCGTTGCGCGCGGCCACTCGGAACCGGTACACGCGCCTCGGACGCAGGCAACTCGCCGCCCACCCGGTCCCGCCGTCGAAGAGGCTCTTCTCGTCCACCTGGTCTTCCTCATCGCTCTGGTACTCGACCTCCAAGCCTTGGGAAGACGATGATGGTGCGCTGTAAGACGCGAGCTGGACCTGGTAGGACGTCATGGGGGCGCCACCGTCGTTGGCAGGCGGACTCCAAGCTAGCGTTGCACTGGTTGGCGTCACGTCAGCCACGTGAGGCGGAGAGGGAATCGACGCTGGGGCGGTAGCGGGCAGCGTGGACACTGGGGCGCTGCAGTCGCTCGCGGGTCCTGCGCCCAGAGCGTTCACGGCGCGGAGATCGGCGCTGTAGAAGCAGCCACCACGCAGGCCCTCGATCGTGAACGAAACCTCCTCGTCTTGACTGTCGGGAGCGTGGCAGTCGGCTGGAAGGACGGCGAGCTCGCGCAGCATGCGCTTGACGGCGACGCCGAACTGCGCCTCCTCGTGGTAGAGCACCACGTCGTAGCGCTCGACCCGCAGTCCATTGTCGACCGGGGGCGTCCACACGAGCGCGAGCGAGTGCGAGGATGCTGACGCCAGTCGCGGCGCTGGCCTCGGGGCGTCCGGCACGTCGCAGAGCGTGCGCTCCGTGGCACTGACCGGCGAAAGCGGCGACGTGCAGATCGCGTTGTCGATCAGATTGGTCGCCGAGACCCAGACGCGGAGCGACCTGCCCGGCAGGAGGCCCGTAAGCGTGAACCGCGTGCCGGCGATCGAGTGCGCCAGCAGCACCGTCGACTGCCTCTCGTCCTCGATGCCATTGGCGCTGGTGGCGTCGTCGAGGTCGGTCAACGTCTCGCTTTGGTTCCAGAAGAGCGTGTACTGCAGGATCTCGCTGCCGTTGCAGCGCGGCTTGACCCACTCGACGTCGGCCTGCCGCTTGTCTACGTTCGTGACGGTCGGTTTGCACGGCGCGTCGGGCGCCGTCGACTCCATCTTGACGTAGTCGCTCACGCGGGAGAACTCGCCCAGGCCGCAGCAGTTGGACGCCGCGACCACGAACTGGTAGATCTCGCCGGGCCACAGGCCGTCCACCACGTAGGTGGCCTCGGCAGGCGCGGGCTGTTTGACGTCGGTGGTGGCTCGAGTGGCCGAAGCAGCGGGCTTGGAGGCCCTCTTGGGCCTTTTCTCGCGCTTGGAGTCTGATACGCGCTGCTTATCCGTCGCAGTCTTGGTCTTGGTCTCCTTCTTCTCGTGCGAGCCGTCGCGTTTCGAGACGACATTGCTGCTTGCTTGGCCAATGAGCGAGTCCAACAGCGAAGGATCGCTGTTCTCTTCGCTAGGAACAGCCGGGACGGCATCGGCGACTGCGATGGTGACTTGGAGCGCAGGAACGGCCGCGCTGTTCTCCGGCAGGCACTTGAACGTGTACGACTCGAGCACGGCGCCATTTGGACACGGCGGGAGCCACGCAAGTCGGATGCTGGACGCGCGGCGGTCACTGTACTGGACCGGGCGGTCGACCTTGGCAGGCACGAACGCGAGCGTCTCGACCGGCGCGGTCGGCGCGCTGAATGCGCTCGAACCGATCTGTCGTACAGATCCAAGTCAGCGTTTGAAGCAGCAGACACGCGACGGTAGCACAAGGCGCAACACGTACGCTGTTGACGGCTGCGAGCTGGAGCGAGTACTGGACGCCGGGCTGCAGCTTGTCGATGGTCGTCGATGAGTACTTGGACGCGACCTGGGCGTCGGGAACTGGCCGAAGGCTGCTGCCTGCTGCCGACTGCGCGCTTAACTGTGTTGTGCGGACGACATAGTGCGAGATGCGCGCGCCGTTCGCGAGCAGCTCGGTCCACGAGATGGTAATAGAAAAGCGATCAATCTTCTCGATCACTGGGGCGGCCGGCGTGTCTGGGCTCGACGGACGCACGCGCCACGTGATGGTGTTGGTGTCGTCGCCCGCGGAGACCAGAAACACCGCCTGCGGGTCGAACACAACGCTTTTGACGGCGTCATAGTGGCCCGACAGCGTGTAGACGCACTCGGCGCTCCCACTGCTGAGGTCGCTTCCTCGTCGCCAGACCTTGACGAGGTTGTCGGACCCGCCGGTCGCTAGCAGCATGTCGAACCCGGCGGCAAGGCATGTGTCGCTGCGAGTGAGTGCACAGCACGTGATCGGCGCCGCGTGCGCGTCCCGTACTGTCTCAAGCACGACGCCGGCGTTCAGCCGCCAGAACTTGATGCTCCGGTCGTACGCGACTGTGATGACCACGTCGAGCTCTTGCGCGACGCTGCATCCTGATATCGTCGACGTGTGGCGAGAGAACACGCCGTCCTGCTGGTTGGGGGAGGGCAGCAAGTCAGGTTGGTGTTAGCCGAGCTGCTTGTCAGTGAAGCCCGCATCACAGTACTCACATGAGTCGCGTCCTTGAAGATGCGGAGTCGTCGGTCGCCATTGATACCACTGGCGAGTTGCTCCGGTAGACTACAGTCAACCCGCGTCACAAAGCCGTCGGGCGACGAGCTGGAGATGCCAGCGGCGGGATCGAGCAGTTGCTGGAAGTGGAAGCTGTCCATTTGCTTGTACTCCTCGCTCAGGTGAGCGCGTGTGTAATTGGCAAACAGCGGGTCCTCCTTTTGGTTCATGCCGCCGTCCACCCCCTCGACGCTATTGATGTCGTTGCGGTCTGTATGCGCCACGTGTGCTGCATTGGTCGCGTCAAATGTCCCCACCGAGTCAACGATGCACTCGAGGCATCGGCTGACGCGATCCGTGACTTCTTCGTCGGTGCTCAACGCCTCGCCGGTCGTCCGTGGCACAAGTAGCGACATTGATGATGAAGACTGCAGCATGCCACGGTTGCTCGACGCCGCCCACCCGTGATTGGGGACCAGCGATGCGAGCAATTCGTCGAATTCTGCAAGCCGCAGCGAGTACTCGGCCGAGAACGAGTACGGGATCGCGTCCTCCCAGTCCGCCAGCTGGTCGGCCAGGCTCTTGACCAAATGCGGCCCCTCCTTGCTCTGATTGCCGGTGTCTGCGCTCGTCTCGACCTCGTCTTCACCGACAGACCACACTTTGATCTGGCACTCGCCGCAAGCGATGAGCGCCGCGTCATCTTGTGTGAACGCGACGCACATGACGCCGCTGTCATCGACCGGGAGCACCCGGACCAGCAGTAGTGGCGCCACTTGCACTTGTTTCGATGCGTCAGCGACCTTCGGGGACTTGGGAACTCGCCAGTGCATGCACGTCGAGTCCCAGGACCCGGTGGCGAGCAGATTTGCGCGATGGGAGAACGCCATGCACGCAATCTGCTGTTGATGGCCGGTGCAGTAGCTATCGGACATGTCGGGAGGCTTGGACAGCGGCACGTTCGGTGGATGGACGCTGTTATCGCGGCAGTCAAAGCCGTGCAGCGTCGGCTCCTGGCCTGTCGGATGCATTACGTGAGTCGAGCGTCGCCATGGCGCAGCATGCGACTCGGTTGGGACTTACGCGATGCGTGCGCGAGCCAGACCCACCCACAAGCAGGACCACAATCAGCGGCGGGAGAGGCTGCTCCGCACACGGACTGCGCGTGTAGCGCTGCCGTCTCGATCGCCGCTAGCAGTTGCCCTGAGCGGAAGTTCCACGCGAAAATCCTAGCTTCACACCGCAGCAAACGATTAAATTGGCGTTTCAAGCTCTCGACCGCCGTCGGCAGTCAACTTGAGCGCCTACAGACTCACTTGTCAGACGCGAAAGTGAACAACAGCTCGAGCGCGTCAGGTGCCAAGTGCTACGGGCTGATACCTCCATCGTCGCCTCGAGATGGACGCGGGACTGTCACCACGGAGATGCTTTTCACTCTGCGCGAGTGTCCCGTATAGCTCTGCACCTTCATCCCAGGCGTCAGGCGCGCGCGGCGCGAGTCGATGTACTTGCCGTCGCGGAACCAGAAACCTGTAGGCCAAAACATCGGCGCGATGAACCCTCTGCTCGGGCTGGACGCGACAGGTAGAACACCCACCACCAGTATTGTACTTCAAGTAGATAACATACCATCTTCCCGCAGCGCGTCGTCGTCGAGCTTGCGCTGGAGCTTCTCCAGCATGGCGCGGGCCTGTGTGCGCTCTTCTTGGCTGCGTCCGTTTCCATGCTGGCTCAGGAACTCGCGCTTCAGCGCCTCGAGCTGTTTGCGCTTGGCGCTTTTCCCCATCGACGGTCCGAGGTGTCAAGCCCGCAAGTGACTCTTTGCGCGCCGAATCGGATACAGGAATAGCGATCGCCGTCGCTCTACACCTCTGCGCTGGACACGTTCGACGACGCATCGGCTTGGTTCTCGCTGCTCGGCTTGCGGTTCAAGAGCGAAAGCCGACCACTAGCGGAGAAGTCAGCATGATCTTCGGAGAGCGAGGAGAGGATCGGGGCCTCGAGCGAGTCGTCACGGTCGAGTCGCTGGCTGCGCCGAGCGCGACTCGCTCGGTTCTGTCGCCACTGCCGACTCCACTGCCGACACCGCGCCAGTGCCGCCGATGCCAGCACCACAAACAACTGCGCGAAGTTGATGAACACGAGCTGCGTGGGCGCCAGCAGGTCGTTGCCGCTGCGCGGGACGTAGTGCGTCGAACTGAGCGCCATCAGCGAGACTGCGACCAGATAGCCGAAGCGCTCGGCTGCGTAGGACGCGTCCGTGACGTCCGTGCGGTCGAGGAACGCGATGATCGCGTGTAGCACGCACACGGCGAGCACGAGATAAAACACGGTGAAGTTGCGCGTGACGTCCCCCGAGTAATCGACGAGGACGTGCACGAGGCTCAGCGGGCAAAGGAAGTCGTTGAGGCGGTCCCAGAGCACTTGGATGGCCGTGTTGAGCTTCCCTAGCGCCGTCACGCGCCCGTCTTCGATCATAAAGGTCGGTGGCGGTGCAGCCAGCGACGATCCGTCCACCCCGCGCTTGAGCGCTCGGCCGAAGGCGTCGGCGAGATTCGCGACGGTGATCATGCCGATCATGTAGGCGATCAAGGAGTTGATGCCTTCCTTGACCACCAGCCAGCGGTGCTGCACCATGACGACACCAAACACGTAGACGGAGACGCCGATCAGCCCCAGCTTCACGCACTGGACGCCCAGCTCGATGGTCCTGGCGTAGTCGTGCGGGATCGTCCGCGTCTGGACACTGGCTCTGCTGCCGAGACACGAGATCTTCCGCCACCACCGAGCGGACGATGATGATGAGAACGAAGTGTACGCGTACAGCCATCGGAAGGCGAGCGAGAGCGCCAAGATGCTGCCCAGGAGACAGTCGATGGTGACGACCGTGAGGTTAACTTGGTCCTGCAGCCGCTCCCACTCGACAGCCCAGATGCCGCTTGTGCTCGTCTGGTGGAGGTACTGGACGTTAGAGGCGGCCAGTGTCTCGAAGAAGTTGAGCACGACGTACACGACGAAGACGCAGTCGATTAAAGCTTTCGCCCACTGCCACGGCGGGATGCTGCGCAGCGCCATGGCGACGCGCTTCCAGGTTTGCTTGAGCAACGAACACGCCGCTGGCTTCGACGGGTCAACAATCGACGCCGTCGGTGACGAAGGCACGACGGTGGACGCGGTCGTGGGTCGTTCGGACGGCACCGGCGCCTGCGCTGGGTCTTCACGCGCGCAGCCAGCTTCATCGCTTGTGATGGATGGAAAGGACGCCATCGCAACTCTGTCGTCGTCGCTGTCTTCGTCAGCGGATGGTGTCGATGATGATGACGCAGGCTGCGATCGCTGCTTGCGCGTGAGTCCGTGGTAGACGTTGAGCGACGACAGCGCGACGTCGGCGACGAGGAACACGACGGCGCCCTGGATGTCGGACGAGAGCTGCGGCGACTGGTCGAGCACGAATGAGCCCATGACGATCGTGAGCATGGTCAGGACGCGGTGGAGGTGGTACGAGAGCCGATCCGGCGTGTTCCCCATGGAGCACGTGGTCCAGGCCGCCCAGGCCATGGACGGCACCTCGGCACCAAGCAGCAGCAGCTCGTTCTGGCTCAGGAAAGATGAGACCGTGCCGCAGTCCTTCCACCGGTCGAAGAACGTCAGGATGAGCCGCTTGCGCGCGCTCATCTGTTCCTCGTGGCGCGCGCCCACGTCCGCGATGGTCAGCGGGTCAGACCGCGCGCGGCGGAACTCGACCCACCACGTGTGCAGCAGCGCGAACATGTCGACCATCTCGCACAGCAGCAGCAGCAGCGCCGCGAGCAGGTCGCCGAGCTGCTGTTTGAGCTCGAAGCTCGGGCTTCGGCTGAGCATCCCGACAACGTAGTTGAGGAAAGTGAGCTTGAGCACGACCGTGATGATGGGCATGGCGTGGCGCCTCGTGGTGCACAGCGGCGTGGGCGACGACGACGTGCCGTTGTTGCGTCGGCGGGAGCAGCAGCAGCCGCTCTTACAGCACCCAGCGAGCCACGGCGAGACCCAGACGACGACCGCGCTGAAGACGACCATGGTCAGGATCGCGAGCGGCAGCAGCGCGACAGTCTCAGGGAACAAGGCGGCGCTGTTGCTGTCGCTCGAAGACGAGGACGACGAGGACGACGAGGAGGAGACGGAGCGGAAGCAGTTCATGGCCGCGCCGGCGATCGAGATTTGCTCGAAACACAGCACCAGGAAGTCGAAGGTGCCGAGCTCCGTGTCGGCGCGCTGGCTACGCTGGTGTTGCACCCAGCGCTGCGAGCGAGCGACGCCCTCGAGAAGTCGCCGCCGCGCGCTCGGAGACCGCACGAGCGCCTGCATGTGGGCTACGAGGTCGCCAGGGGCCGGAAAAGACACGGCAGTATGAGGAGTGATGCCATGCATGTGACGCCTGCATGTTGCCGGCTCTGGCGTCGGACGATTACCACAGGAAATGGCCGAGTGCGTGTAGTAATCGACTCTTTCTTCGATTCTATTGCCTACAACAATACAATTCATATTATGACCAATCATATGAGCGAAACAAGTATTGTAGCCAATCATGTGGTGGTATCACTCGGGTACGTCAGGGTACACTTTGCGATCGTAACTCCAGATGTCACTCTTTCGGGGCGGAAGCGCATCTATCCGTGTAAAAGTGTCCATAAACATGAAATTGTCATAATACTATCTCATGTATCTAACTTTCACTTGGACAAAGACCATCTGGAATCGTGGAAAAAATCCAGAGCAAAAAAAACGGGAGGGGGGACAACGCCCCAACACCGTCGCACCGTCCTGATTTTTCCATACAAAACCCAAGTCAACGCGCCTCGTCCATACCAAACTCAAGTCAAACCGCGCTCTTTCGGCCACGTCAAACGCGCCCCATCAATAGTCCATCGAAGAAGCGGAAGAAGAAGTGTCGGGAACCGCTCGCTGCCGGGCGCCATTTCTCCGTGACCACTAACGCTACGCGCCTCTAGCCGCCTCGAACGCCTTCCCAACACGCCCAGCCAGCTCCCCGCCGTTTGAAAGAAGCCTCCGCGGCGTCCTTCCCCTCCATCCAGAGCTGTTTTTGGGGCAGACCATGTCGAAGGAGGGGTACCTGATCCTGCACGACGAGGGCCGGCGCAGCGCCATCTACTACTGCGTGCTGGGCGAGGGCAAGTTCCAGTGCTTCTCCCGGCGGCACAACGGCGTGCTGGTGCGCGAGCTGGTGCTGTCGCGCGCCAAGCTCAAGGTGCGCGGCGTGCCCGAGAACGAGGCGCGCGACTGCCCGTTCAGCTTCTCGGTGCGGCTGCAGCGCTCCAAGATCCGCGACGGGCGCCAGATCCTGTACGGCAAGCCCACGCTGCTGGTGCTGAGCGCGCCGTCCTGGAGCGAGCGCAAGGCCTGGGGCAACGCCATCCACGCCTGGCAGCGCAACTACTGGGGCGAGCCGCAGCACCGCGCGCTCAACCTGCGCGACGACGAGCTCGAGGTCTTCTTCGAGACGCAGAAGAAGGTGTTGCAGCTCGCGCTCCAGCCCAACGTCGAGCCCGTGGCGTCGTCCGTGCCTCTGCGGAAGCCGCACGGGGGCGTCAGCGTCAGCGCCGCGGCCGTGTCGCACCTGCTGCGCGCGCGCGCGCAGTCGCTCAAGAGCGTGGGCAACAAGGTCGGCAAGAAGATCCGCGCGTCCACTGTCACCTTCTCGCTGCCGCCCATGGGGCTCAGCGTCTCCTCGGCGCCCGTTCAGCAGCCGCCCGCCGCCGCCTAAGCCTCCCATTCCTCCTCTCTCTCCATAAGTTATTAAAAAGTAGCTCTATTGCCCATGTTGTAGCTGTACGATCCGATCAACCGCTAGCGATCGCAACAACGAAGTCGATTCCTGAACTACGCTGCTCGTTAGACGGACATGGCCATCTTGATGGCGCCCATGGGCTTGTAGTCGACCAGCTCCAGGTCGTCGAAGGTGAACGCGTCGATGTCCGTCTTGTCGGGGCACTTGATGCGCAGCTTGGGGAACGCGCGCGGCGAGCGCTCGAGCTGCTGGCGCAGCGGCTCCACGTGGTCCAGGTACACGTGCGCGTCGCCGATGACGTGCACGAGCTCGCCGGCCTGGAGGCCCGCGCACTGGGCCACCAGCCGCGTGAGCAGCGCGTAGCTGGCGATGTTGAAGGGCACGCCGAGGCCCATGTCGGCCGAGCGCTGGTACATCTGGCACGACAGCTCGCCGCCGGCCACGTAGAACTGGCAGAACATGTGGCACGGCGGGAGCGCCATCTCCTTCAGGTCGCTCGGATTCCAGGCCGACAGGATGATGCGCCGGTCGTTCGGATCCGTGCGCAGCTTGCGGATCACCTCGGCGAGCTGGTCCACGCCCTGGCCCGAGTAGTCGGCGTGCATGTCCGTGTACTTCGCGCCGAAGTGGCGCCACTGGAAGCCGTACACCGGGCCGAGGTCGCCCGTCTCGCGCGCGTGCAGCCCGAGGCTGTCCAGGTACTCGCGCGAGCCGTTGCCGTCCCAGATGTGGATGCTCTTGTCCTGCAGCGTCTTAGCGCTCGTGTCGCCGCTGATGAACCAGAGCAGCTCCTCGGCCACGCCGCGCCAGAAGACGCGCTTGGTCGTCAGCAACGGGAACACCTCGCCGCGCAGGCTGAAGCGCATCTGCGCGCCGAACAGCGACAGCGTGCCCGTGCCCGTGCGGTCGCCCTTCTTGACGCCCTCGTCCAGGATCTTGCGGATGAGCTCCAGGTACTGCAGCTCCTCGTGGGGCTTCTCCTCGAGCGGGCGGCGCAGCTCGAGGAACTGGAACTGCACGCCATTCTCCTCCATGACCTCCGACTCGCTCACACGCGAGAAGCCCAGGGCGTACACGTCGGACGGGAAGAAGGCGTCGCACTCGAACTGCTCGCCCTTGACCAGCGTCAGGAACACGCGGTCGCACCCGGGGTAGCGCAGCGCCTCGGCGTACACGGCGCTGCCGCCAATGACGAACACGTCGTCCACGGCGTCGCCCAGCGTGTCGATCAGCTCCAGCGCCGCCGGCAGACTCGCCGCGGCCAGCACGCCCTCGGGCACGGCCGCGCGGAAAGCCTCGCTGCGCGAGAGCACGACGTTCAGGCGCTTGGGCAGCGGGCGGAACTTGGGCGGCAGCGACTCCCACGTCTTGCGGCCCATGATGACCGCGTGCTGGCGGGGCGCGTCGCCGCCGCCGCTGCTGTCGCGCACCGTCAGCTCGCGGAAGCGCTTCAGGTCCGTCGGCAGCCGCCACGGGATCTGCTGCTTGAGCCCGATGCCCCAGTTGGCCTCCGCCGCCGCCACCACCACGCCCAGCGCGCGCACCATGTTGACCGTCGGAAGAGATGCGGAGGATCCGCTTTTGGCGCGCTAACTTATGCGAGGAGGGCCTTCCCGCCAGAAAATAACCTGTCATGATGAATGGCATAGTCGGGAGTATAAGATCAATTAAGGGCATGTATCTAATCATAGAGGCAATTGAGGTATTTACCGGTACTAAATCGGTAACGTACTGGAGTCCGATGTAGGCTGTAGGATACAGGGTAAATATGCGTCCCGGCGTCCGCAGGCCTCGGTCCCCCTGGCCGAAGCTTTGAGCGAAGGGACCTAAGCGCCCCGACCCAAGGCGCACGGGTACTCTAGATGCTTAGCGAGTAAGCGGTGCCGTGCCGACAGTAGCTGCGTGACGGACGGGCTCATTGCGGGGTCGATTGGGGACGGAAACGCCACAATAACAGTAACAGTCGCGGTCTTGGGGGCCGCAACTGGCTGAGGACGGCGGCCGCGCCACCGCAACACATGCATGCGCGACGTAAACTACAGGGAATGGCCCCGCAACACAATGCACTGGGCGTGGCTTTTGCGTTCTGCGGCTGGGGATAAAACGGTGAATTAACGAATTCGATTAGCCCCCCGCGACATCTTATTATAAAGTAATAGCAGCCACCACTTCAACGTAAACTACATAAAACACCGGGCGGGCCGCGGGGACAGCCGCAACGGTCGCCATCATCCGCGGACGCGGATGAGTCCGACCAGTGGAAAAACGCAGAAGGGAGGGGAATATAACCGCCGGAGGACCCGGGGCCGGCCGGTCCGCAATCTGCGCAACGCGTCCGTGGGGGCCGCATTCTTCCTCGCCAAATGGGTGCGCGCGGACGGACGTGTCGGTTCGCGCGGGCCGGACCGGATCGGCGAATATAAAAATAAAAATAAAAAAAAAACAGGGCGGGCGGTTTCGTCCTTCCACGGTTGGTTTGCTTCCCGGCCCCGCGCGAAGTTTACCCTCCTGATGGGATAAATTACCGGAAACTTACGCGTTCTTGAAGGGGGCGCCGGACGGACGACCTCGCATCGTATCCTTGCGTGATCCATACAAACATCAAGATTAATTGGGTCACGTCGTCCCGCCTACACCCCTTGGCCTTTCAAGATCCCACCCAAAGCCATGTGACAGACTGAGGCTGCGCGTTCGTCCTTGATAAAAAGGAGCAGCGCAATTGTATCGGGACGGTGAAGTACTACAGTAGGTGCCAGTTGTTCTTCGGATCCGCGAAAGGATGTACTTTACGCGAAAGATAAATAGATTGCCGTAATGTGGGCGAAACGTTCCACTCTCCCCCCCGTCCGCGAGGGGGAGCCCCTTGAGGAGCCACACACACTTGCGGCTAACGGGACGCGACGCCTCGGCGGCCCCCGCACAATCACATACCGTCCCAAGCAGCGACCGCGTCCGCATCCGCATCCGCAGCGGATTGAAAGGAAACCGTCCCGGGCGCTAACGCTCGCGTGGAACCGCGGCCAGTAACTTACCGGCCAGCGCGGGCTGAGGACGAACGACCGCGGCGATGAACCGCAAGCTGGACCTGATGGAGCTCGCCGACCACGCGGACATGAACCTGCACGCGGGCGGCGGCGGCGGCCTGCGCGCCCCGCTCCCGTCCATGGGCCAGGACCTCCTGGACGGCCCCGCGCACACGGCGGACGCAGTACGTAGTTCTGCGGATGGGGATCCGGTAACTTTCGTCCGCAACGCGAACTTATTCTGAACCGAAAACTGTGTGATGTGTCCCCCGCAGCTGGGCTACTTCCGCGCCATGCACGCGTCCCCGAGCGTCACGAGCAGCCCGAGCAGTCGGTACAGCGGCGCGGACGACTCGTTCGCCGAGGACGAGGACGACAGCGCCGGCGGCGGCAAGTGCCGGCAGAAGGCCGGCGACTCGAACAGCAAGCGGTCGTGGACGCGCGAGGTGAGGACGGGCCGGATGTAAACTACTTTACCAGACCGTGGGGACGGGGTAATTTACCCTGTGGTCCATCCATGTATCTTCCAGGAGAACGAGAAGCTGATGCAGCTCGTCAAGCAGTACGGGGCCAAGCGCTGGTCGCTGATCGCCATGCACCTGCCCGGCCGCGTCGGCAAGCAGTGCCGTGAGAGGTGTGTGGCCCCGGTATTCTATCCGCTGCGTGGGTATCGGGGGGCCCGTAATTTACATTGTGCGGACTGATGCACAGGTGGCACAACCACCTGAACCCGTCCGTCCGCAAGGACGCGTGGACGGCCGAGGAGGACTACGTCATTTTCGAGTGCCACAAGAACGTCGGCAACCAGTGGGCCGAGATCTCCAAGATGCTGCCCGGCCGGTAAGTTACCGTCCGCAAGTGATAAATTACATCCGCCGTCCTCTGTCTGACGTTGCGGTCCCGTCCCGTCCACCCTAATGTACCAGCACGGACAACGCCATCAAGAACCGCTACTACTCGACGATGCGCCGCATGCAGCGGCAGTCGATCCGCAAGAAGGGTCCGATGCGCGAGGGCAAGAGCATCCGCGTCGCGTCCGTCACCAACTCGCCCCTGGCCAGCCCGTCCCTCATGGGGGCCTCTCGTGTCGCTGGGTCCCCGCCATCGGCCTTCCACAAGATGTACGCGCAGTCGCCCCCGGACAGCCTCACGCGGGTAAGTTTCGATCCGCCTCGGTCATTTATCCGTCCGTTCGTCCCTCGTCACTCTAACGTAATGCCTTGCTGCAGTCGGAGATGAGCCAGATGACGGTGGACATGGACCAGTCGGCGTCCCCCGCGGGGGTCATGCGGCCGCAGTCGGCCGTGTACCCGCTCCAGGGATTCGGGACGTCGGACTTCCCCGTCAACTGCGCGCCGATGGCGTCCTCTAGCGACGGCGGCGTGTTCGACTACATGTCGCCGGCCATGGCGCACCACCGCCACCTGCGCGCCGGCAGCAACGCGTCCACGCCCACGGGCGCCATGGCCGTCAACATGATGGGCTCGTTCGCCTCCCAACAGCAACAGCAACAGCAGCAGCAACAGCAGTACGCCCAGTCGCCGGCGATGCACCAGTCGTCGCCCTACGCCGCGTCCAGTCCATACGCCGACTCGCGAGGCATGTACGCGCAGTCGGTCGACGGTACGTCCGGGGCTTTACCGTCGACGATCTGTTGTCCTTCGACAGTGTGGCCTGACTCGGACTCGCCCGTGATGGATGCAGGCAGCCAGGCGTTCCGCGCGACGGACCCGCCGCCCATCAACCTGCCGCACAAGCGCATCCTGGACGAGATCCAGGGCTCGCAGCGCGACCTGTGGCGCAACGACAGCCCCGTGTCCGTGTCGGCGCCCATCTTCCGTCAGTCCCCGCACGGAGTGCCGCTGCAGAATCAGCCGCAGCCGCACGTCGAGTCCATGTACTCGGGCGCGTCCACGGGGCTCCCGGCCGGAGTCAGCAGCGCCAGCAGCGTCAGCAGCAACAGCGTCGCGTTCAAGCCGTCGCTCTCACCGCCGCCGCTCGCGATGCCGGCCGCGTTTAGACTACAGCCCGCGAGCATGGGGCCGTTCGGCAGCCTGGAACAGGTATGGACCCCGTTCATGTGACTCGCTTGGCTGGCATATATTGGATCGGGAGCTCCCCCGTTTAGATAGCAGGGTAGTCTGTGTGGATGTATAATGCAGTCTCCTCCTCTTGGCTCGGGGTCGGGCTCATCTTCCGGTTGTGGTGTTGACGATGGCGCGCAGCAGTCCCCAGTGCGCCGACTGCAGTCGACCGTGTTCGCGTCCGGCGGCGGCTTCGGCGGCGGCAGCTTCGGCAAGTTCCAGCAGCTCAAGACGGAGGGCAGCTACCCGGTGGCGCCGCGCGGGGACCCGCCCTTCGAGCTCTTCGGCCTCGAGCCGTTCGACAGCGACCTCAAGCCGCCGCCCATGGCCTAGGAAGGAGCGCGTGCGTGTGTGTGCGAGGCGTTATACAGTAGCAGGTACACTAGGTAGGTATATCGGTAGACACTCTTTCTCTCTCTCTCTCTCTCTCTCTCTCTCTCTCTCTCTCTCTCTCTCTCTCTC
>JAADYG010000180.1:0-48334 GCA_023338115.1 Phytopythium boreale
CACGAGCAGAGCGCGCTGTGGCGCCTGCTCGACATGCCCTTCACCGACATGTTCGAGCAGGAGAGCGGCCAGATCTTGGTCAACCGGTCTCGGTCGCACGAGGCGCTGTCCAAGCTCATGTTCTACTCGGCGCACCTGCCAAGGCTGATCACGGACTGGCAGCTTGTGTGGGGTGATAAGGACCTGTTCCGCCTCGCGTGGCTCAACACGTCCACGCCGTTCCACATGGTACAGCACCTCGTCATGCTCGGTGGACTCTACAGCCCGCAGGAGAACTACTTCTGCGGCGTCTCCATGGTGCAGCGCGACCCGGCGGGCGACATTCTGTTCCTGCACCGCAACCAAGCTAAGCTGTCGGGCAAGCCGGAAGATCTGAAGGTGCTCATCACGCATATCCAAAAGTTCACGGGCGGCGACGGCACGGCGCGGTCGCTCCCGACCGAGCTGGACATGTATCGCGTCAAGTCGGACTTTCGACGGCTCGGACAGTACACGTGCTTCTCGATCCACTCGTTCACGAGGGACGGAGCGGTGACGCCGTACCTGATCCAGAGCCTGAAAGGCACGCGATTCCCGCAGGTCGAGAAGCAAGCCATCCACTTCTCGATTGAAGGCCGCAGTCTTTTCACCAAATCGGAAGAGGCCGAGGTGCGCGCCATTGAATCGCGCGAGGAGGCCAAGCAGGCGCTCGAAACACAGCTCGCCGAGGAAGAAGCAGCGCGGGAGCGGCGGCGGTTCCGCCTTTTAGTGGTTGGTGGCGGCATCGGTGTCTTTGTCGGCGGGATCATGGTGCTGGTACTTGGCCGGACTGGGAAGAAGGGCAAGGAGAGCGGGAGCGGCGCGAGCTGGTGGTGGTGGATATGCTGTTGCTGCTGCTGCGGACTCTGTGGACGGAGGACGCGGCAGCGCTCGCAGTCGTGGCTTCGCTCGAGAGTCGGCAGCAAGATCCCGACATCCCCAGGGGTTGAAGTGACTGTGTCGGTGCTGCCGACTACGTCGACGTCGTCATCGAGCATCGAGTCGACCATGATCGGCACAAGCGGCGACAGCGAGACGGGGGGCAGCAGCTCGTCCGTGGTGATTACGCACGGCGAGAACCGGCGGCGGAAGACGTCGTTCCAGGTCGAGGACGCATGAGACTCACAAGATTATCGGCAACACTTTAGAGGAAGCGCATCAACGGAGTTTTGGGGGTCATAACGATGGTAAAAGAAACACAAGAGTATTACAGTATACAGCCACCTCTTGGTCACCGGTAGAAGTGTCGCTTCACTTCAACCAGGTATAGTTTGCTAGGAGCTTGTCTGTGATAGGCGTTCCTTTCAGTCAAGACTGCCCTTGATTGGCAGATAGCCAAGATCTAGGTAGATCTAAAGCTTTACTTAAGTAGCTTCTCAATGGAACGCATCCCATCGATTTGCTTGCGGCAGCGCTCGCCTGGCAAATGTTCAACGCGGTCAACTGCGGCGTCAATGCCGTGGGCGACTACCGTACTGTACTCTGTCGCCTTTCGCGCGATTCTGTGCGGCAGATGCGTGTGAGCGCGATTGCTCAATGAGCGACGAACCATAGGACAGACGTCAGATTCTGAATAGAGGTGTTGTTATAGGTAGCCACTTCCAGCGCGCAGTTTTACCACGAACGCGCAAAAGACAAGCTCGTTGATCAGCAGCGAAGCTGTCGCCGCCATTGCGCGATCATTCGCGTGGCTCCAGTCGTAGAATTCGGAAGTCGCGCGCGTCACGCATCAAGGCAGCCACAAAGACAAGAACATGGCGTGCGTCAATCGCTAAGGACAATGATACAGTATTGTACATCGCCAGCCACTTGAAAAGGAACGGAAGCGACGCAGAGCCACGTACAGTACCCCACTCCGAGTTTTCATTGCGTTTTTCAATTGGCGCGGACACCTAATGCTGCTTGGGCTACAGCGTCTAGAAACGCTGACTGAGTACTGTACAGAGGGAAGGTTGCCATCCTAAAGTACAACCTAGACCTGATTCGCAATGCGACGACTCTCAAGTCGGCTCATGATTGGCTGAATATCTGTCCTATACCGGTGATTATGCGTTCTCCTGACACAACATTTTAAAGGCCCAACCCTTAACAAAGACCATTCTCACCCTGATAAAGTCGCCGACGCTTCCTCTCGTGTCATAAGAAATCGGGCTTGTTGGAGGCGGATCTTGCTCAATTCACGCAATTTTATCCACAAATTTCCCTTTATAAAGGAGACGACACATGACACGGAGGTTGAAGTTTCGCACTCAACGAGTCCTCTCCCCGCTTCCCCTTCTCACTCTCGAAGAAAAACCCGTCGAGTCCGACGTTAAAGCCACAAAGTCATAACGGCACTCGCGCCTAAGCACCCACGTCGCTTCCTTTCGTCGTTCCTTCCTCCGCTCGGAGCTCAAGATGCTGGCGAGGGCGCGCGTGGGTCGCGCCCTGCCGTTGGGCGCGTCCTCGTCCGCCTCCAGGCCGCGCCTGGCCGCCTGGCGCGCGTTCTGGACGCCGCCAGCGTCGTCAACGTCGACGTCTCCGACGGACGCGTCGCCGATTCTGGCAGCTGTGGCGACGACTCGCGACCAGACGCGGGCGTTCGCGGGCAACAAGTGGGTCTGGGTGGCGCTGGGCGTGTCGGCGGCGGGCTACGGCGCGGCCTCGGCCGTGCACGACGACCACCGCGCGCGGACGGAGACGCCGTTCCCAAGCGACGCCAAGGGCGCGGCCGTTGACACCGCCTCGAGCGAGACGGCCGCGAACTCGACGGACAAGACGCACATGCTCAAGAAGCGCAAGTCGAGTCTGAAGGACGGCACGTTCCTCATGAGTTCAGCGGCGGTGCGCGGCGCGCGAACCCACATGGAAGACGCGACCTTCATCTCCAAGTGCAAGCGGTTCACTGCTGTTTACGACGGCCACGGGGGCGCCGGCGTCGCGCAGTATCTCAAGGCCTCGCTGTTCGACACTGTCGAGCCCGTGCTTGCGCAGCTGGACAGCGACCTGGACGACGAAGGCGATGATAAGGACGGCAGCAGCCACGAGGATGACGAGAAGACGCTGGACGCGGCGACGTTGGCGTCGCGAAGGCAGCAAGTGACCGCCGCGCTCAAGGACGCGGTGGCGCGCGTGGACGCCGAGGTGCTGGCTCGCCCCGAGTGGAAGTACCAGGGCTCAACGTGCGTGGGCGTGCTGCTGTTCGACGACGCCATCATCTCGCTGAACGTGGGCGACTCGCGCGCGATCCTGTGCCGCGGGGGCGAAGCGGTGGAACTGACGCGCGACCACAAGCCCAACGACCCGGAGGAGCTCGCGCGCATCTCGTCGCTGGGCGGCAGTGTCAAGTGGCACGGCTACGTGGACGCGCAGGGCGAGCCTATGGAACCGTACGGCGCCTACCGGATCAACGGGAACCTGGCGGTGGCGCGCGCTGTGGGCGACCGCGACGCGCGGCCCTACGTGTCTGGCGAGCCCGAGGTGACGGTCGAGGAGCGCGATTACTACAAGGACGAGTTCATCGTGGTGGCGTCCGACGGACTCTGGGACGTGTTTACCAACGACGAGGTCGTGACGTTCGTGCAGGACGTCATGAGCGGCGAGGTGGGCGGCCGTGAGTCGTGGCGCAGTGGCGCGCACTCGGACACGCGCGTGCCCATCTTCGAGTGGTCGCAGCAGTACAAGAGTGACCGGTCCATGATCAAGGCGGCGCGCGCGCGCAGGAAGCAGCAGATCGCCAACTACCTCGTGCAGGAGGCGCTCTTCCGGGGCACGTCGGACAACGTGTCGGTCGTTGTGGTGTGGCTGCGGTGAAGAAGCATCAGCGTGTCATGATTGATGCTGGAAGGGCGTGACGCGTTTTATATGTAGTTTAGTATGGGTCGGAAGTGGAGCTCTTTTTTTATTGTAAAACTATGCTAATCATTTCTAAAAATAAGCTTTTGAGCTGGATTTTGACGTGTTACGCACGCATAATGCATAGAAAGAACAAGAGAAACTGCGCGGAAATTGGATTTTGGGCTAAATTTTGGGGGCGAAAATTGGGATCTCGCAAAAAGTTCAAAAACGTCGGAAAACCGTACGTCTGAGCGACCTTCATTCGTGACTCGACTTACAAAATGCAAGATATTTCAAGGATGACAAGTGACAGCAGAGAGCATTTTCAGCGAATTTCTTTGTTGGGACTGGACGCGGCCCGCGGGTTGCCAAATGGAGTGGGAGGAACAACACTTTCGCGCTCCTCGTTTGCTCGACGCGCACGTAAACGTCGCGCTCGTCACCACCCACCGCCTTCCCTTTGGTCCCGTGAATGAGGTTCTCTAGCGGTGATTGCGAACGTTCATGATGGCGATTTTCGCCCGTGAAAATACAGGCGATGACGTGGGTTTTCAGTGTTGTTGTTTCTTGCCTTATTTTTGATTTTTTTGCGCTAAACTTCCGCGGCACCGTAATAGCCGCAAAGAACAAAATTTGCGCGCCGAATTCTCGCGTCGCGTAATGACAACTTCTCATATGACCATCACTCATCCCGAAATGCGGGCAAGTTCAAGACGATCCGCCCAATCAGCGCGCGCGATCAACAGAATTTTCCGCGCCGTGTCGGGTGTCGCCGCACTGCGTCACATACAAAACGCAATAGAATAAACTCGTCGAATACAAAGATCAAGTCACAGTCCCATCGCTAAATGCAAGTTTTGCCCCTTTCCCACTCGCCCTCGCGCTCGTTTCAAGCTCATTTGCAATTCCGACCCACGACCAACACTTCAATACCAGCGGACTGTACCACAGCCGCTACATTTATAAAGCTGGTCCCATTGGTCATCGCCACAGCCAACTCCACAATGAACCCGAGCACTTCTTCATCTCCTTCCTCGGACGCATCACCCCGCTTCCAGACGTCTGCGCGCTTGGACGAGCTCGAGTGGGAGTTCGCGGCCATGCGCCGCCAGGGGGACGCGCTGCCCGCGTCGTTCACCGCCCACAACGAACAAGAACACGACGAAGCGTCTGGCTCAGACATGTCGGACGGCGAGGATGCGCGCTTCGGCGCCCCCGCCTTTCGTGACGCGCCTGTCGCCTTTGCCAGCGGCCTCGACTTTGCCCTGGTACGTTCACCGGCGTGCTCCCGCCCTCGCTCCGTGCTTGTTGACTAATTTCTTTGCTTTTTACGACTGCAGGACTCGTTCTCGGAGGCTGGTTACTTCGCCAAGGACGCGGCCGCGCCCATGTTTGTGTTGAACAAGGCGCCGGTCACGTCGCCGCTGTCGCCGTCGGCATACAACGACGAGATGCCCACCAAGGACGAGTACGCGGCGCACTCTTTCCTGCGCGTGAACCCGTCGTTCTCTTCCCGCGCGGCGCCCTCCAAGGTCATGGAGACGCTCGAGAGCGCGCTCGCGAGCTTTGAGAGCTGCTCATTCGAGCCGCAGGGCAAGTGGGCGCTGCGCGCCACGTGGGTCTGCGTGGCCGAGGAGGTGTCCTTCTCGGTCGCGCTCTCGCGACCGTTCAATGACGCCACCAGCGTGGACGTCGACTTCATGCTTCATGTTGGTGACGAGGCCAAGTTCGTGGAACTGGCCGAGTGCGTGCGCTCCCAGTGCGCCGACGTGGACGATGACGCGCTGCTGTTCCTGTCCAAGTCGCTGGAGCCGTGGATGGACGCGCGCCAGGAGCTGGCGGGCCGCCGCTACGCCATCAACGAGGCCGAGGCCGCCGCGCTCGTGGCCGACCTGAACGCCGAGCTGCACGCCGACACGCTGTACGAGGTGGCCAAGGCGGTCAAGGACCACTGCCGGCACCGCGGCAACCGCCGCCTGTTCCTCCAGTCGGACGTGCGCGCGGGCTTCGTGCGCGCGCTGCGGTGGATGCTGTCGGACCGCGAGGAGGTCGCGCGCTTCGCCGCCTTCATCCTGCAGCAGTTCGCGCGGGACGAGGCCGGCGACAGCGGCTCCGCGGCCTTCTTCGACTCGGCCTTCGACCGCAACTCGGTTGCGCTACAGCTCCAATCTCTTGCCGACCGCGAGGCCAGCGCTGCCTGCGCGCGCGCCACCCGCGAGATGGTCGCGCAGGTGCAGCAGAGCTGGGTTCTGGCCTAGTCGGTCGTTGCATTCCCATTTTTGGTCGCGTTTGTATTATAAAAGCACTGGTAAGTTATCCCCCACCATAATAGAGAAACACACACACGACACCTGTCCAATGATCCCTCCCACGATGATTATATTACTTCAAGTACTTGCGCATTCCTTCCTCCTCCTCGTCAGCTCTCCTTGGAGTCCATGGGCTTCCAGCGGCTGGGCAGGCGCTCGCGCACGGGCCGCGCGCGGCACCAGACAAGCGCGATGATGAGCGCTACGTAGGCGAGCAGGAAGGCCATGACGATGGTCTGCACCTGCAGCTGGGCCGTGGGCACGCCACCGTCCAGCGCCGACAGGGGCGAGGCGGTGCCCATGGCGTCGGCGACCAGCAGCTGGCGCGCCTCGGTCGAGAACTGGATGGCCAGGTCCTCGATGGCTGCGTACATGGTCTGGTCCACGGGCGTGATCTGTGTGGCCGGCCGGCCGTCCGCGAGCGCCTCCGTGCCGATGTAGTAGCAGCACTCCTTGTGCGCGTACACGGCCTGGAAGATGCGGTAGTCGCGCGGGTCGCCCTCCAGCGCGTACTCCTGGATGTGCGTCATGATGCGCGGCTGGTCCGGCAGCCCGTCCAGCTTGATCGAGTTGCGATGGAAGAAGACGAGGTTGCCCTGCACGTCGTGCTGGATCATGGCCAGCCCGCAGAACACGCCCTTGTCCGCGCGCAGGTCAAGCCCGCCGACCGCGGGCGGGAACTGCACGAAGTGGAACGGCTGGCTCGCGTTCAGCCACGCCAGGCGGAACAGGTCCTTGTCGCCCCAGATCAGGTGCAGCTCCTCCATCATGCGCGGCTCGTGCGTCGAGTAGTACATGAGCTTGTCCAGCGCGCGCTTGCTCTTGCGCCGGTCGATCAGCACCTGCCCGCTCTCCTGCTCGAACATGTCGACGTACTCGACGCCCGTCAGCTGCCACAGCAGACTCGTGTTGGTCAGCTGGAAAAGCGAGTTGGGCGGCTGCCAATAGTCCGGCCAGAAGATGGCGCCCGTGCGCAGGAACTCGGGTTCCTCGAACAGGTACGTCGGGTCCTTGGCCGGCAGGTTATCCGCGTCCAGCAGCAGCACGTTGTCAAAGTTGGAGTAGTAGACGGCGTACGGCTTGACGTGGAAGCCGCGTGCACGCCGGTCGAAGATGGGCCGCATGCGCACGTTGTAGTCGGCCAGCAGCTTGTGCACGATCGGGTTGTCCATCGACATCTCGTCCGGCCGGTACCATAGCTCCACTGGCAGCTCGCAGCCCTGCACGCGCAGCATGCGGATCGTCGCGTACGCGGACGGCAGCACCTTGTCGTAGATGATCATGAGCACGCCGTTCGAGGGCGCGCGGCTCCTCGATGCGCGCGCGAGAGACGGCGCCAGCGGCGTGTGCTCGTAGCCGACCGAGTGCAGCCCGTACTCGGAGAAGTCGCGCGCCATGGCGCACGTGTAGTACCCGTTGGGCAGCGAGTCGCAGGACGAGATCATGAGCTTGAACAGGTCGCCCGACGTGCGATTGCGAACGATGCAGTAGCCCGCGTTCTCGCGGCCGATCTCCTCCGAGCACGATAGGAAGTCCTTCTCGGGCTCCTCGTTGTCCGGGCTCTCGTTGTCCGGGTCCGGCACGCGGCACGAGTGCGTGCGCTTCCAGCCGATGCACTCGAACGTGGCGTTGGTCCACGGCGCGAGCACGGGCGTGGGCACCATGAGGCGGCCGTCGCTGCGCTGCTGCGTCGCCATCTTGTTGATGAACACCTCGCGCGTGGAGCCCACGACTGCGGGCGCACGCCCGATGGAGCGCAGGCCCAGGTAGATGCTCGCCAGGATGAGCGCGAACCACTTCTTGTGCCGCACGCGCGTCTGCAGGAACGCCCAGAGCGAGTACGCCAGCACCACCGCGCGCTGCAGCAGCATCTCCGCCTTGATGTGTGTGAGTCGATGGGGCTGGCTGGGCTGATAAATAGGGACGGGAAGCAGGGGGAGGCGAGGGGGCTAGTGATGGATCGACGTGGCGCGCTAAAGTATAGGAATTTCAAGGCGGAACGCAGGCGCACCCGCCGTTATGTTTTGGGGGGAGAAAGGGAAAAAAAATGTGGGACGCGCGGTACAATTGTGGCGAGGCGGACCACATGGTTATCTGAAGCGCTCCAGAATACAGTCTGGAGCGGTCCATGTTCATGGTGGGAAATGAAACATCAATCGAAATGATTTTTTTCCTTACGTTTTGAAATGCAGCGTTTCGATATGTCGGGGACACCCGTTGGATCTTTTACCATGCCAAAGTGCAACACTTTGTCCGGAATTAAACTTCATTTCGATTATTTTTACGATTTAACGCGAGCCAACTGTTTCGTACTGCACAAAAGTATGGCGATCAGCCGGCAGCCACCCAACCCGAGCTAAAATTATGCCGAATTGTGCCAAAAAGGTGTCAGAAAAGCGCTGCATAAAATGGGTGGGCGACGACGTCAGTGCTTGCGACCATGGGCATTCAACTTGCCGCTTCGAGATCGATGCCCGTGCTATTCGCGTGGTGACTACTGTACATGGCAGCAACTGCTTATTACTAAGCGCAGCGATGGCGTTCAGCAACAAGCAGCTGGCGGCGCTGCTCTTCTCGGACGCGGGCAGCGGCAAGCGCCAGTGCCGGCTCTGCGGCAAGCACTACGCGCGCGGCAACGGCTACACCAACCTGCTCACGCACCTGCGCGGCTCGCACGCCGACTACGAGGCGCGCGCGCTCGAGGCGGCCAACCGGCGGCAGCAGCGGCGACAGGCCGGGGCCCAGGCCGCCGCTCCAGCCGCACACGAAGCACCAGCAACCGCAACAGCAGTAGCAGGCGCCGGTCCGAACGAAGAAGAGGAAGCCAAGGCGAGCGAGGCGCCGACCGAGACGCCGACCGAGGCGACAACAACAAGCGCGGCGGCACCGAGCAACCAGCAAGCCAAAAATGAGAGGGCTGAGCACCGGCGGGTGGAAGCCGAGTGCGAGCGCGTGGCAGCCGCGCTGAGCACGCTGGGCAAGCGGCGCCGCTCGGCCGTCGCGACCATCACGACGCCGCCACCGGCCACCGTCGAAGACGCGGTGGTGCTGCCCCCGCCGGAGAAGCAGCGCAAGCTCGCGCAGCTGCCAGCGAGCATGCACGAGGTGTATGCGATGCACTCGGCGCGCAAGATGGAGCTGGCGCACAAGAAGCTGCGCGCGGAGCTGGCGCTGCAGGAGCGGCGGCTAAGCCTCGAGGCCGCCAAGGAGCGCAACCGCACCGTCCTGGAGCTGGTGAAGCTCGGCAAGACGCCCGAGGAGATCGAGAAACTCATGCCACTCTTCAGCTAGAACTGGTTGCGGGCTTAGAAACGAGGAGGAGGAGGACGTTTGTGTGTATTTTTGCTATGGAGAACAAACAACCCGAGCGTCGGCGGGTCAGATTTAGTGCTGTGGAACATGTGAACGAAAGAGAACCGATCCGCTCAATGCACAACCGTGCATTACGAACACCCTTCTCCCCATTGAGCCGATTACCGGCAACCCGGCTTCTCGCCAACACCCTGATACGTGTCAGTGGGCTTTCCTGGCCGCGCGCTGTCCGTTGACGACGAACCGCTCCGAGATCGCCGACGCCGCCGCGCCAAACATCTCCTCCTTCTTGGACACGCTAAAGTGGGCGCGCGCGCCAGTGTTGGACACGGTGCGGCGCATGCGAGCCTTGCCGTCGTTGAGCGTGCGCGTGGTGCTGCCGCTGCTTGCGCCGCTGAGCATGGCTTCTCGACTCAGGTCCGTCTGCTCCATGGAGCTCGTGAGGCGATGCTGGTGCGCGACCGAGCGGATGGACTGCCGGATCGCGTAGACGAAGTGCGTGAGCCAGAGGAACGGCACCGTCCACATAATGAAGAGGTAGACGACGAACGCGAGTAGCAGGTACTTGTTGGGGATCACGATGTGGAGCACGCAGCTGATAATGAGGTATAGCAGCACGCGCGCCGTGTAGAACGTGTCTTCCCACGAGAACATGAGCTCGATGCTGTTGATGATGCCCGACCACCACGCCATGTTGTTCTGCACCGACTGCAGCGAGCGCTTCGTCTCGAGGTCAATCGTCACGTGGGTCATCTTGTTCATGAGGTGGTTGAAGCCCGCCGGAAGGTTGTACTGGCGGAACTGGCCGCTGCCATTCACGTCGGCGCCGTCCAGGTTTTCCTTGGCCTCGTTCGCGGCCGCAAACGAGTGGAAGTTGAGCTCGAAGTAGTTGCGCAACACGAACGCGATCAGCGCGAGGTGGACCACGACGGGCAGCCACTGCAGCGACAGGCACAGCCACACGCACAGTGCAAAGCACATGAACGTGTGCGTCGGGTGGTCCCAGTTGAGCGTCGGCATGATCTGCCAAATCACTTCGAGGTATGGCCACAGGTTGTCGAGCAGGACCCAGAAGTTGCTGTACAGCTGCGCCGCCTGGAACTCGGGCCACTCGTACACGTACGGCTGCTCAGCCGAGTAGTACGAGCAGAACTCGGCCATGCGCGAAAACTTGTAGTGCAGCAGCACGTGGATCCTGCCGGCGCGCGCGTCATTGTTCAGCCCTGCGCGGTGCAACTTCTCGGGTAGTAGCAAGTCGAGCCACTTGTTGTGGCGGCGCTGGTCCATGATCTGCGTGAGCGGGATCGACGCCTCGCCAAGCTTGGTTGGCTGGCTCAGCTGTCCGTAGTTGTACACTTCAAACACGAGCTCCGCGCCGGGCGCGCATACGTTGAACACGAACGTTTCGTGCCAGCGCGGGTTGAGCGTGCGCGACTTCTTCTTGGTGCACTTGACATTCTTGAGGTCGTTACCCCACTCCTGGCCGTGCGACCACTTGCCAGTGAGCACAACACGCACGAATGGGTCGCTCGTGATCGAGTCCGTCGACGGAAGCCCAATCGCTTCGACCACCTTGACGTACAGCTGCCCAATGTGCACACGGCCTTCGATCACCGGGTCCGGCTTGCTCTGGATCTGTCGTGTATCGTTCAGATGTCAGCACCTCATCGGGTCGGTATCAACGGGAATGATAGAGCACGTGGCGTGTTACCTCGGCGGTGGAGTGCCCTGACCACTCGAGCGACGCAAAGTGCTCGTCCACGGCGGCGTAGCATGAGTTGCACACGCGCATCGGCTGCGAAACCAACGAGATTCGGTGAGCAAGTGGCCTCCTTCTACCGTTATCATCGATGACTCAGGGAAGGTCACTCACGAATGGGTCGGAGGACGAGATGCGGCGCTTGTGCGGCGAGCAGTTGTGGCAGATGACGTTCCCGCAGCGCCGGCAGTGGTGCTGGGCCATACAGACCACACAAAAGAGAGTCACAGGCGTCAATAGTTGTCATGTCGCCACCGTTTCGCCCGCATGCGCTTACCTTGCGCGTGATGAGCGTGAAGGGCGTGTTGCAGTGCATGCAGTTGGCCGTCTCATCGTCGTAGACCCACTGGAGGCCGCGCTCCGAGCCGCCACCCACGCTCCCGCTGCTCCCACTCGCCGACACGAGCGCCGTGCTGCGCCCCTGGTTGCGCACCGCGGCCGACGGCAAACCCGCGAACAGCGAGGCCATCTCTTCCTGTTTCAGACTGCGGCCGCCGCACGCGCTCCCCCTCCGTCCGACTGCCTGCGTCCTTCCTGCCGCCGCCCTTTCCTTGGTCGGCCTTTCTTCTTCCGGCTTAACTATCGGAACTGTTTTCTATCTGGTCGGAACGTTTCTTTCCCTTTATTTTGCAGTTTCCTTCAACGAAGTCACGTAAATAACGCGTGCGTCTGCCTCATGGAGAGTAAATTGCAGATATATGACGGGATACACCCCCGTAAATTACGAGTTACGCGAAAAAAGAGGGAGAAACTGAGGTGGCTACATCTCCACCTCATGTGTCCCACACTGGAACAAACTCTGAGTTGACTTTACAATTACAAAAGTAGCAGCTTTTAACTTTTATATTTCAAATAATAACCTAACCATTTTTTAATTTATTAATTAGATGAACAAAACATAGATTATACAAATATAGATATTGCCCATGCGGACTTGCACTTTTGTTGTGGGCGGAACACGTCACCACGCCGAATATCCCCAGCGCGACGTCATAACCCAGTCCACCTTCTCCTCCGCCTTCTCCTCCAGCTCTTCCTGTCCGCCGATGGCGCCCACCGACCCGCTGGCCGTCGACGGCGCGTCCTCCTCCGCCTCCTCGGGCCTGACGCGTCGTCGCAAGCCCGTTGAGGGCAGCGCTGCTTTGTCCGCCGCTCCGACCGACGCGTCCGCGCCAGCGAAAGACACCGCGGACGATGAAGACGACGGCTCGGGTGACTGGGCGTCCATGCTGTTGCTTCTGCTGCTCTACACGCTTCAGGGCATCCCCATGGGCCTGTCGTCCAGCATCCCGTTCATCCTGCAGGAAAAGGTGCGCATATTTCCCCTGATCACATACAAGCGCCTATATGTTTTGAGAAAGTGCGGCGCACTAACACGTTGATGTATATGGCAGGTCGGGTATGGCGACCAGGCGACGTTCAGCCTCGTGTCGTGGCCGTTCAGCCTCAAGCTGTTGTGGGCACCGTTCGTGGACTCGCTGTACAGCGAGCGCATGGGGCGGCGCAAGTCGTGGCTCGTCCCCGTGCAGTTTGCCTGCGCGGCGCTCATGGTGGGCGGCGCCTACTGGATGCCGGCGCTGCTGGGCGAAGAAGAGGGCTCCAAGCCGCACGTGATCTACCTCACGGCCTTCTTCTTCGTGCTCTACCTGCTCATGGCCACGCAAGACATTGCCGTCGACGGCTGGGCGCTCACGATGCTCTCGTCCAAGAACGTCGCGCACGCGTCGACGTGCAACACGGTGGGCCAGACGCTAGGCTACTTTTGCGCCTATGTCGGCTTCCTCGCGCTGCACGACCCGGCCACGTGCAACGCCTACTTTCGATGGGAGCCGCAGGACGACGGCATGGTCTCGCTGCCGGGCTTTATGGCCTTTTGGGGCTGGGTCATGTTTGCAACAACTGTCGGAGTCTGGCTGTTTAAGCACGAGAAGCCCGAGCGCTCGCTTGAGGACAGCGACAAGCTCTCCATCAAGGAGACGTACCAGCAAATGCTGTCGGTGCTGCGCCTCCCGAGCGTCGTGTCGCTCTCGATCGTGCTGCTCACGAGCAAGATGGGCTTTGCGGCCGCTGAGAGCGTTGCATCGCTCAAGCTTGTCGAATACGGGATGAAGAAGGAGAAACTTGCGTTGCTTACGCCAGTGCTTATCCCGCTCGGCATCGTCATCCCAGTGTTCCTCGGTCACCACATCCGCGCCGAGGCGCCGCTGCGCCAATTCCTGTGGGGCTACCCAGTGCGCCTCGCAGTCGCGGTGCTGTATGCGCTCATTGTGTACGTCACGCCGGCTGCCATGGCGCAACATGAGAGCTCACACATCTACTTCTACGGGTTCATTCTGGCCGTCGGCGCGCTCCATGAACTCGCCGCCAACATGATGTATGTTCCCCAGGTAAGCCTCCCAACTGCTTTTGATTGTGATGCGATGTGGACTATCATCATGCGGATCGACTGACTTGAGCAATGTTTCGACTATTCTAGATGGCGTTCTTTGCGCGCATCAGTGACCCGTCGATCGGCGGCACGTACATGACGTTTCTCAACACGATCACGAACTTAGGCTCCAAGGTAATGCCGATTCAAGATGGATAGCACTCCATCATATCATGGACTAACTTAACTCTCTCTATTCGTGGCTTGATCTGACTAGTGGCCGAACTCGCTGAGCTTGGCGTTGGTAGACCACCTGACGACGCGTGAATGTCTGGGCGGGTACTTCCAGGACGAGATTCTCGAAATCGGCTCGCGCACGTGCTCGAACGCGGACGAGCGCGAGGCCTGCGCGGACGCTGGCGGGGAGTGCCTCATCGTTCAGGACGGCTTCTTCATCGAGATCGCCTTCTGCGCGGTCGTCGGCGCGATCTGGCTGGCCATCTTCTACCGCAAGATCCAGACCTTGCAGAGCCTGCCGATCGACAAGTGGCGCGTGTCCGCGGCCAACTAGACGTATGTTATCTTTAGACCCATGCGAATGTAACGAAAGTGTCAACTGCGCTTGCTCGTTGTGCCCTCTCATCCCCGTTATTGCCTCCCTGCACACAGTACCGACCACCTACAAATATAGCCGCCGATCAGACACCCATTCCCAGCAACGCGAGTCCACGACCAAACGAGAGAAGCCCAAACGAGTTTTCAAGTCGCCACTTTGGGTTGAAGTGAAGCGCTGCTCATGCATTCCGCTGTTGGCGCCCACGCCAAAAGCGAAACCACGCACACGCCCGACCCGCGCAGGAAGTTCAGCCGCGGATCATCCGGCGTCCTTCAGCTCTCGCGATGCGTGTCTTCGCCTTCCCAGAACACCAAGCTCGTGTCGTCGATGCACCCGCCGCGAGCTGGAGACGACGCGGGGCAGAACTTGCCCACGTGCCTCTTTGGTCGCGCGAACCCGTTCGACACGGACTTTAGCGTGAAGGAGCTGGTCGCGCAGGGCGGGTTCGGCAAGGTGTACAAGTGCAAGTCGGCGATCGACGGCCGGTGGTACGCTGTCAAGCTCGAGCAGTTCTGGTTCAAGCCGCAGGCGTACTTTAACCCGTCCGAGGTGCGCGACGTGCTGCTGAATGAGGCGCTCGCGTTGGCGCGGCTCGACCACGAGAACGTGTGCCGCTACTTTGCTACGTGGGTGCAGGGCTCGCTCATCCCCGCCGATGCCAGTCCCCAGGCACCGCGCGGCATCTCGGAAGACGACAGTGAGTCGCCTCATAGACCGAAAACGGCAGTTGTTCGTCCGCTTCCGTTGGACTCGGGCAGCGTGGATGAGAACTGGTCAAAGCTGCCCACAATGGACGGAGAGGATGACGATGCTAGCGACGATAGCGACTGCTCGGATGAATTGGCCAACTTCGACGCGCTCGGGTTCGATATGGACGTGACCTCAAGCGGGCGAGCGGACTACTCGTTGCGCGATCCCGAGTTTTCCGAGTTGAACGGCAACAGATTGGAGCCTGCGACCATGAAGCAGCGAGGGGCGGCGCCCAAGCAACGCGGCAGCTTCCAGGTCGCTCCTGGCGACGCCTCCGCGCATGGCTCGCTCTATACGCAGATCGACGTGTACATCCAAATGGCGCTATACGAAGGCAATACGCTGCAGCACTGGATGGAGCAGCGCCAGGGCGTCAACGCCGCCGACAACCTGGCCATTTTCCGGCAGATCGTGGCCGGCCTCGCGTACATCCACAAGGAGAACATCATCCACCGTGACATCAAGCCTGCTAACATCTTCCTCACTCGGGACGCCTGCGTTAAGATCGGCGACTTCGGGCTGGCCAAGAACTCGCTGCAGACAAGCCTCAACCTCCGCGCGCACCACTATTTCTCGGACGACGAGTCGACCGGCTTTGCCGACGAGTTGCTGAGCGACGACGAGCTCGAGGACGAGCCCACGGATTCCATCTCTGCAGGCGTTGGCACCGCGCTGTACAGCAGTCCGGAGCAGACGCGCGGCTCGTCCGTGGCAACGTCAGCCGCCGACGTCTTCAGCCTCGGGATCGTCTTGTGCGAGCTCTTTTGCACGTTCTCGACGCAGATGGAGCGCCATGTCGTCCTCGCAAAGGCGCGCATGGGGGAGCTGCCCGCTGTGCTTGAGACGGAGCATCCCGAGATCGCGAAGCTCGCCCGCGCCATGGTGCACGTCGACCCGGCCCAGCGTCCGACGTGTGCGGAGATTGAGAAGCTTAACATATTCAGTTGTCGTCAGTCGGGCTATCGACTGTCTGTCACTTCTGGCATCGAACCGAGCACGACACCAGTCTGTGTGCCTGCGCAGTCGAGCGGGAGGGTGACCCAGCTGATCCAGGCCCTCCAGCACCTTGATACTCTTGAGCAGGAGCAGTCGCAACTGCTTTCGCACATCGCAGATGCTGCCAGCCACCTCTCGCTCTCCATGCAGCAGGCCAGGCGTCCGTCGGCAGGGTTATATGATGCCCATAATGATGCCGACGCGCCAATGCTACCGCTGTCTCCGCGGTCTGGACTGGCGTTGGACCAAACCTTCGACCTGCTTCGCATGCAAGAGTGGATCCAGAGCGCGCGCGAGCTGGGGGCGCAGCGCCGGGAGATGCTCGCGCAAGTCTTGGAGGGCGCATCCATCGGTTTGTAACCATGCTGCCTGGGATTCTCAAGCTACAGTAGAGGAAACGGGGACTGTGGTGGCAGAAAACACTTACGCTCGCGATAATATTATGGTTACGCCCTTGACCTACGACTGAAAGAGAGAATGAGAAATGAGACTTGCCCGCAACAAAAAAGAGAGGAGACGACGGCCAAAGAGGGAGAGACAGAGGGGTTCGAACCTCTTCGCGTCCACTTCAGCAATCGCCACTCTGTCCAACGCAGACAACGACGAGTATCGTCAGTCCAGCAACGACTATACAGTCGAGGCAGTCGCCGCAAAGGTGGACGATGATATAGATCGGAACACGTCCTGCGGCGCAAACTCCAGCCGCGGCTTGCGCGCGTTGGTGCGGCGCGAATCCACGTAGGCCGACTCGAGCGCGCGCCGGAACGACTCGAGCTGTTCGTCCAGTTCCTCGTCGCTGTCGTCCTCGAATTGCGACTCGAGGAACACGGCGCTGGGGTTTTGCCGCGCGAGGCGCATCTTCTCTTGCAGCGTTGTTGTGCGGGTGTCCTCGTCACTGCTGCTGTTGCTGCTGTCGTCGTCTCGGTCGCTGCCCGTCGTGCGAACGTCCGTAGCCCCGTCGTCGTCCTCATCGTCTTCGTCCTGCTCGCTCGCTTGTCTCGATTTGGAGGCTGATGCTGTGTTACTTGTGGTCGTCGACGCCTTCTTGTTCTTCTTCTTCTTGCGCTTCTTCTTCTTGCCGCTCGTGGCTCCGCCGTCATTACCTGCGTCCGACGCCGTGTCTACACTGCCGCCCTTCTTCTTCTGCCGCTTCGATTTGCTATTCCCTCCAGAACTCGGGTGGCCGGCGTCGCCGTTGATGAAGTCCACTAGCTCGTCCACGCTCGGCTGCTCGAGCTCCACGAACTCATACTCGTCGGTTGAGATGTCGTGGTCCAGCGCGTTCAGCACGTCAAAGTCAAAGCCCGCAGCCACGTCGCCGCGCATTTCTGTATCAAGAAAACCAGTCAGAGACGTTAATATGGGGACACACGGCTCGGCCAGTTGAACATGATAGACGTACGACAATTGCATGTGGCATCGTGCGGCGGCGGCGGGTCGTCTAGCCCAAACTTCTGGCGCAGCTCGTCGGCCGCCTCAGTCGCCGACATGATCTGCGCGATCGAGCGGCAGGTGAGGTCCACGAGCGGCTGGATGTCCAGGTTCGACGCGACCTAAATATTCGTCCCCATATTAAGACGAAAGGATCTGCCTTCAGGCTCGAGAACTCTCCAGGCGACCGGAACGAGCACTCACCTTGGCGAGGTCGCACAGCGTCTTGGAGTCGAGCTCAAAGAACTGCTCCTCCCAGGAGCGCATGGAGCCGTCGGCGCGCTCGACCTGCTGCTGGTACAGGCAGCGGCAGTAGTCGAGCGCGAGCTCCACCGTGTCGCTCGGCACGTCGAACACCGGCAGCATGTGCCGCGTGGGCGCGCCGCCACCGCCTCCGCTGTGTTTCGCTGCGCGCTTGGACGTCACATCTTCACAGTCCATACGTTGGTGATAGAGAAAACAGACCCCCCGTCAAACGACACCCCATTCTACATACTGAGAAAGGACGTCGCGCGCTTACCTTGCAGGAGCGTCCACAGCGTCGAGGACATCATGGCTTCTTCGTGGCTCACGTCAAGCACCTGGCCGTTCGCGCACTGCAGCTGCAGCTTGGAGCGCCCGGCGGCAGCGTCGCGCGGGTGCATCTGTGGGGACGGAGCGCTTCCAGCGACGTTCACGCGCATTCACGGACGAGTTCGGGAGCGAAAAAGAGGTCCACGGGGTCACAGAAGGGAGATGGTCGCGATGGAGCGAGTCGCGCGTCGCCTGAATGCACTGCTGGCCTTAAAGACGGTCGTGAAGGCGCGGGGGGAACGCGGGGCGCGGGTGTCTCGCGCCGCCTTTCGCCGTCTTTCTTCCGTCGCTTTTCTATTCGGATCGAAGTCTGGTGAGTGGGTGAGCCATACTCGGTAGCACAACATACTGACATGAGTTATTCGAACGGGGTCTCCCACGCATGAGGTTGCCGTTTCTCCGCTTCATACTGGCCGATGCCATCAATTGGACGCTTTGGATTGGAAGGAAACGCCTTGCCGCGGGGTAGGGCGATGCACCTTAAATACACCTTTCAAATCAGTACGCTGGTTCAAAACGGTGCGCCAAGAAAAAAAAAAGATGCATTGATAGAGGTTTCACGACACATATCGGAAGAAAGAGTTTAATCCTGTAAAAATGGATTTTTCTTTACACATTGGATTGTTTGGTCGCTAGATTACACACTCTGGGTGTTTGGTTTTTTCACGACAGCACGAACGGGCGCGGCCGACTCTGCAACCAAGGCAAGGGCGCGCACTGGAGTCTATAATATGGAGGAAGTGAACGGCACAGGAACAGGCAGTACGGAGGGTGATCCCCTCGCAGTTTAGATAGGTGCCTAGAAGTACGTCTTGCATCCGGACGTAGCAGCCGGCGCCTCGGTGGCGGGGGCCTCAGTGGCAGGAGCCTCAGTGGCAGGAGCCTCAGTGGCAGGAGCCTCAGTGGCAGGAGCCTCGGTGACGGGGGCGGCGGTCGTGGCGACCGGGGCTTCCGTAGCGGGCGTCGTCGTCTCGGGGGTGGAGTACGCGCTGGTGGACTCCACGGCAGTGCTATCAGCCTCACCGGCGACCTCATCCGACTGCGTCGTGGCGGCGGCGGTCGTAGAGGACGAGCTCGAGCCGTCGCACGCTTCCGTTGAACCAGCACCGAAGTCCTGCGTCCAGTAGTGGCCGTACTCCGTGTCGACGTTGTACGCATAGCCGCAGCCGAACATGGTGACGTCCGCACCCAGGATGTTGGCCTTGTGGCCCGGCGAGTTCATCCACGAGGTCATGACCGCGTCCACGTCGACCTGGCCGGCAGCCACGTTCTCCTCGACGTATGTCCAGTCGTAGCCCGCGCCTGTGATGCGGCTAGACATGGTCGAGCCGTCCGCGCCGGTGTGGTTCATGTAGTTGTTGGCGGCCATGTCGTCCGAGTGCGACTGCGCCGCGGAAGTCAGCTTGCTGTTCAGGCAGAGCGCCGACAGGCCGTTGTTCGCGCGCTGCTCGTTGACGGCGGCGAGCATAGACTGCTTCCAGTCTTCCGACTGCGCCGTGTAGGTCGCACCCAGGCGGCGCTCGCTGCGGAGGTTGGCGGCGTCCGAGCATGAGGCGGCGAGCGCAAAGAGGGCGATGGCAATCGACGAGGCGCGCGAGAAGAACATGATGATCTTGTAGTAGTTGATTGGGCGTTGGTGATTGCTCAGTCGATGGCAAATTCGAAAGTGATCTCATGCCTGTGGTTCAGTGGAACGCCCGTGCTCCTCCCACAATAGAGAGTAGACTCGTCACCTCTCCCTCTGACTGTCTTATCGGTCTTATCTGCCTCACGTACCGCGACTGTTGTTTTCTATTCAAACACCAAACATGGACGGCGCGTTCCTGCCCACCGGCCGGTCTCGCTGCATACTGATTTACTTGAGTGGCCCTTCACGATCAACGTTGAACGGGCACAGCTGGCGCGGTCGGGGCCACAAGGGCCACAAGCGTCCACGCCCAGCTGACTGACAGCCGGCGCACGCATTGTGTGGAAGAGCGCGGCCGAACGATCCCTGGGAACAGCTGCGGTCGCCCCCGAGTCTTTCGCGTTTATGCAATGCACCACTGTTGGTGAGCCCACTCCAGCGCCACGTCAGACACGTATCATACTGAAATCAAGATAAAGTGGTTCAGAACACGGAACAATCGCTGAACCATGGCAAACACGGCCAGACGAGCCAGCCACCCGGCCCGGTCCGATCCAACGCCACACCATGGCCACAGAGTGCGGCGCAACTTGCAATCCATTTCGCCAACTCGCACGCTCGACGCTTCCACAGCCGAGCACGGCGCCGTACTGCATGACTCAAATGAGGCGTCAGCGTGCACTATCCACGCTGCTCGTTCACAGCACTTGCGTCGAGATGTCGTCTCGTTCTTCTCGTTGTCGTTCTCGATTAGAATGATAAGCATGCTTCTTGCACCAACCCCAGAATGCGTTACGGTAGGTCAACCTGTCGTGTGACAGAGCCCCAAGCTGCGAGCGATTGCATGAATGAGTCGACGAGGGCCACACACAATCAGCGTTCTATCCAACTACTGTCCCTTCGTTCACCGTCGCTCGCCAAATCTTGACGGCAACAGCGCCAGAAGGTGTGGACTGGAGATTGCGCTCGATGGCGAAAGCTTGGACAGTGCGTTGCTCTTCGAACGCGCGACCCACTGCGACATGGAGGCGCCTAGCGTGGTCGTTACTGCTTCGCTTTCTCGAAAGTCGTGCGCAATAGGAAATGAGCGCGGAACGCCGTTGCATCACGCCGCTTCAAGGTATCGAGTCGTGCAGCCGGGCGGACGGAAGCTTACAAACGCTAAGAGCGCCTCGAAGGGTGATAAGCTGGAATAAGCGCTTGGATTGTTTGTGGCCGACACCGATCGGATTGAGCGCCTGGGTCGTGTCTTGATACGGTGAGCTGGTCACAGTTGCATCACAACGCGTGGTGGCTGATCGCCTGCCGTCATATTACTCCGTCTTGACGTTGGTGGATACATAGTCACCGTTTGCGTGCGGCTTGCTTGCACTTAGGACGGGCGGGTGCCATGCAGTCGTGGGATCATCACTACTGTACCTGGGCTTTCCCTCTTTCAAATCAAATGACTTCGCCAATGCTGCTGCTTGGGTTTTTGTGCGTGGTGTATTCGCTATAAATCAGCAATTTCTTGCTGCATGATCTGCAAGTGTCGCTCAGGAAGAAGTTGTCGGTGCCTTGGCGGCGACCTGCGCGACAGGCAAATCTTGCACAATGGTCGTACCAGGCGCAGATGAAAGTGTTGGGGCACCGGCGCTGACTTGCCGTTGGACTCAATTTCACAGCTCGAAGTCGATTCATTGTGATGCTCTATGGTACAAGGACCGACCCGGTTTGGAAACCAAATCCAGTCTGTTGGTCGGGCTCTCTTTGTCAACACCGACTACACTAACAACACTACTCATGCACGCAAACTCTACACTCGGAAGATATCCATCGAACCTCTGGTCAGACATAGTATGACGCTCTGGTACATTTAGTGACGGCGCGCCTTGCAGCCGCTCGAAGTCGGCGCCTCCGTCTCGGGGGCCGCCGTCGTCGAAGCCGTCGTCGCAGCCGGCGCCTCAGTAGCGGGGGCCTCAGTAGCGGGGGCCTCGGTAGCAGGAGCCTCAGTAGCGGGGGCTTCGGTCGCGGGCGCTTCAGTGGCAGGCGCGGCAGTCGTGACGACAGGGGCGGTCGTGGCAGGAGCAGTCGTCTCGGGAGAGTACGCGCTGGAGTCGTCAACAGCATCTGATGCCTCTTCGGCGACCTGATCATCCGTCTGCGTTGTCGTGGACGCGGTCGACGAGCTCGAGTCGTCACACGATTCGGACGAGCCGGCGCCGAAGTCCTGCGTCCAGTAGTGCCCGTACGTCGTCGACTCGCTGTACGCGTAGCCACAGCCGAACATGGTGATCTCCGAGCTCAGGATGTTGGCGCGGTGGCCCTCCGAGTTCATCCACGACGTCATCACGGCGTCCACGTCCACCTGGCCAGCCGCCACGTTCTCCGCCACGTACGACCAGTCATAGCCCGCGTCCGTCACGCGCTCAGCCATGGTCGAACCGTCCGAGCCGGTATGGTTCATGTAGTTGTTGGCCACCATGTCGTCCGAGTGTCGCTGGGCAGCCGAGGTCAGCTTACTGTTCATGCAAAGCGACGAGAGTCCGTTGTTCGCGCGCTGCTCGTTGACGGCGGTGAGCATTGCCTGCTTCCAGTCGTCCGAGTCCGACGAGTAGGTCGCGCCAAGGCGGCGGCGGAGGCTGATGGCCTCCGACGAGGTGGCAACGAGCGCAAAGAGCACCACGGCGATCGACGAAGCACGCTGGAAGAACATGTTGACAATTGGATGTGGATGACTGAGTGGAGAGGAGTGCTTTACTCAGTTGCTGGCAAATCGCAGAATGATGAGCGGAATGGCCAACACAGCGTGCCCCGCCCTCTTATCGGGCGAAATTCCGTTCTATTTCGCGTGCTCTCCCTCCGTATCTGCGGGATGGAACACAGAGGGGCACATGCCATGCTCCAACTCTTGTAATCACCATAGCGGCACGTTATACAGTGCACCGTACAACGGCATGTAGCCGTTTGCGATTGCCGCTGCGCCAGCTGAGCACCAGCAGGATTGCGCGTGTGTGGAAGAGGACGCGTTGAACGATCTCCCGCGCCAGCTGGTTTCCTGGCGGACGGGTTTTAATAGAAACACGCTTACGCGGCGGACTCGACCGTGGGATGTCGACAGTGCTCGGCAATCGCGCTTGTTCAGAAAATGCAGCTGGGCTCGAGTAAGCGGTCTGATACAGCGATAAACTCAGTACTTAGTACACTGCTCAGTAGACCGGCACCACAGGAACGCAGACCCTGTCCGATCTTCAAAGTGCTGGCGCAGGCGAAAACATGATACAAAACCTGCTTTTGTCTGACTGGATTGGCATGGAGTGTCTTTTGTTTGGCTGTGAAAAGGCGCGGCGCGGTGACTCATGTTTGGGTCACGTGCGCCTGCTCCTTGACGCAATGAGGCTGCCTTATTGAGCGGGGGCTACTGTACTCGAGCAATTGTCACGGGGCGTGTGCCGTTTGAATTGGGCCGTGCGGCCCTTTACCAAGTGACACTACACTACTATAAGCTAGGCGGGAAGTGTCCGTTGCTGTGACCTGCTGCATAAAAGCAAAAAGCTTTTCAATGCAGCGACGCGCGCATTTCTAGGCGCTCGCGGTCGGGCGTCCAAGCGCACGCGAAAATGCAAAACAATGAGGCGATGCGCAGGTTTCTGCGGTCACTTCGCGACCTCTTTTCGTTCTCCGAGCCATCAAACTTCCCTCTAAGCTTGTGCAGAACGAGACATTGCACAGATAACGGACGAGCTGGGATCACTGTGAAAGACCACGTGGACCTCGGTACCTGACGTGCTTAACGCTACAACAGTGCAGTACTGTAGATGCGGACCTGTTCCTACATGCGGTCGCGAATCATAAGACACGGTGACAGCTGAAAATGGCGTGCGGCTAACAGGCAACTCGTGGCGGGTGCGCTTCGACGGTGGCCACCAATAGCCGCCACCTCCCTTCTGTTAGAAACTTGCACGCTCCTTCCACGATCGTTCAACGCTGCCAGCTGCTCGCTCCATGTTTGAACGCAGGCAACAGCAACAACAACCAGAACGGTATGTACTCGAATAGGAGGGTAGTGTAATACAGTAAGAGCAAAGAGTACCTCTTTGCAAACTAGTGCTCCTGGCCGAGTCTAATGCCTCAGAGGCATCGTCTTACCGTACACAGTATCATAGGACAAGATGGAGCTGCTTTATGAAAGCAACGCTTGTGGCAGTTTATTCCGTGTCCTGGAAGACTTGTTGTGCGCGACAACTGCATTTCAAAACTGTTGAAGTGCCCGAAACCATATGGATGATTTTATCGCAGGCCACACATTCGATTAAATCAGTACAACTGTTGTTTAGGATCGTGCTCACTAGCAATCCTTTCCTTTTATTTTCTGTTCGAGACTCAAACGGGCCTGCATGAATGCGGCCCATACTGTACAGGGCAGTACTGTGTACCTGTACTGTAGATGCATGCCCTTGGCATCGCACTCATCCGCTCTGCAGCTCACGCCCCTAGGATCAGTTCTGTATGCATGAGAACTTGGAGTTGTAGTGGGTCGGAAGTACCGACTCGGGACCATCTACTGTACGTTCCTGCAACAAGCATGCAGCACGAAAGCGCTGCAAATGTTCGAGGCACGGGGCATTCCTGGTGCCCAGCAGGCACCACACCGCCACAAACAAGGAGCAAGCGCCGCGAATTAGATCGCTCCACAGTACCAAATGTCTGTTCGCGGCGCGCTCGCTTCCACAAGTACCAAAGGGAATGCGCATTGGTAACAGCGGGTCGTTCTGAAACGACGCCAACGAAATGATAACCTGTTACAAGGAATGAGATGATTGATTTAATTTATTTCTCGACCCTTTCGTTATGCGTTGGAACTTGTAGAAATAGATAAATCAACTCAAAGCAACGACGATTTTCAAATGGCTACACTTGTGATTTCCTCTGGAAACCGCAGGTAAAATATCATGGCCGAGGCCGTCGTCATATGCAACATGATTTGATAACAGCAAGGTTGCGAGAATATGCGGGCGGCAAGGCGGAGGAACCACACCCGCTCATCGGTCATCAGAGCACCTCCCTCACGATATATGACGCAGGCAGTCGACCAGCAAACGATGCCACTCCTCGAGCCGCCATTGCTCAATTCGCCATCAACCGCAACTTTCCCAACGACTCCAGCACATCACAATGGCTCCTACTAGTCGTCCGCGGCGCTGTGCCACCTTTCTAACCGCCGGTCTCATGGTAACTACTGCGCTGGCCTTCATGGCGGCGGCCGCGAGTGCTGCCAACGTTCGCGGTGCAGCTCCGATCGACCCCCAAGCTCAGTCCAAGGTTGCAGCGCGCGCGCTGCCGACCGACAGCAGCAACTTGACGGCGGTTGTGCCCACCGGAGAGCGCCTGTTGCAGACATACACGCAAAGCGACGACTTCCAGGCGCTGATGCTGGCCACGGTGAACGCTGAGCGCGCCAAGGCCGGGCTGAGCGCGATGTGCGCCAACTCCAAGCTGCAGGCTGCTGCACAGGGCCACTCAGACGATATGGCCAGCAGCAACTACATGAGTCACACTGGCTCGGACGGGTCGACGATGGCACAGCGGATCAACGCGCAGAGCTACTCATGGTCGGCGATTGCGGAGAACGTAGCGGCTGGTCAGGTCGACGTGGCGGCCGTCATGACGTCGTGGATGAACTCGGCGGGCCACAAGGCCAACATCATGAACGCCAAGTACACGCAGTTCGGCACCGGCTACGCATACAGCGCCTCGAGCACCTACAAGCATTACTGGACGCAGGTCTTTGGTACCAGCTCGTCGGAGGCCTGCGTCGGCTCCACGACGACGACAACGACCGCCCCTGCCAAGACGACCGCCAGCCCAGCGACCCAAACGACAACGACGCCGACGTACACGACGCCGACGCCGGTCTCAACGAAGACGGGGGCGTCCATCCAGGCGCAGATGCTGGCGGCAGTCAACGCCGAGCGCGCCAAGGTAGGCGTCGCCGCGATGTGCACCAACACCAAGCTGCAGTCGGCGGCTCAGGGCCACACGAGCGACATGGCCAGCAAGAACTACATGAGCCACACGGGCTCCGACGGATCCACGATGTCGCAGCGGATCACCGCGAACGGCTACAAGTGGTCGGTGGTCGCAGAGAACGTGGCGGTGGGTCAGGTGGACGTCGCGGCCGTCGTCAAGTCCTGGATGAACTCGGCCGGGCACCGCACCAACCTGCTGAACGCCAAGTACAAGCACTTTGGTATGGGCTACGCCTACAGCGCCACCAGCACGTACAAGCACTATTGGACGCAGGACTTTGGCGCCGGAAGCTCCGAGTCATGCGCGTAAGGCAAGAGTTTAGGTGTTAAGTGTGCGTGTGCATGTCCAAGTTTGACGTTAGCTTAGTGGCAATTGCAGTCTTCAATCAATCAACTTCTACTGACAGGTCGCGTCGCTCAAAGACGCGGGCGGCTTGCTCTCGACATCAGCGATACGCCAGCAACATGCACGACGCTAGCATCAAAATGGAAAAATCACGCATTCGTTCGCACTCCCCTTCACACACGACGAACACGGAATAGATATGAAGCGCCAACGCGTTCGGGAAGCCTTGGATATGCAAACACCCAATCGAATCACCGTGATCAGAAGCTCCCGTTGGGCTGGAAGGAGGCCATGTCGCCGCCGCGCGCGTCAAAGACCTTGGCGAGCAGCTCGTCGGCGCAGGCCATGCGCGCGCGCTCGGCCGTCACGGGGCTTCGCAGCACGAAGTAGCCCTCGATGCCGGCGTCCTTGCGCGCGGCGTAGATGGCTTCCTTGACTGCGAAGAGCGCGCTCGAGCCGAGGAAGAGGGGCGGCTCGCCCACGGCCTTGCTGGAGTGGACAGCGAAGCGGTTCTTCGAGTTGGACTCGAGCCACACGTTGAACTGGAGCGGCAGGTCGTTGGCGCTCGGGATCTTGTACCCGCCCGGACCGCGCGTGAAGAGGTGGCCGCGCTTGACCCACGGGTGCGCATCGTCGCCCCATACGAGCTCCTCGAGCGCAAAGAGTCCGAAGCCCTGCATGAAGGCGCCCTCGACCTGCCCGATGTCGATCGCGGGGTTGATGCTCGCGCCCAGGTCCATCAGCAAGCCGACGCTCTCCATGTGGAAGTCACCGGTGAGCACGTCGAGCTCTGCGACCGTGCACGCGACGCCCGTCGTATAGTAGTTGAACGCGGTGCCGCCCGCGGCGTTCTCCGCCACGCTCTTGGCGAAGTCGTAGCCGCATCGCTCGTTGGGCACAATGTAGAACCCCTGCGCTGACAAGTTGATGCGGTCAAAGTACGCGGCGTTGGCGACGGCGCTAAATGGCGCGTCGGGTCCAAGCCGCTTCCGGATTGGCTCGAGCCGCGCGAGGATCTGCTCGCACGCGTCCAGCGTCGCCATGCCGTACAAGTCCGTGCTCATGGACGCGGCCGACGGCTGGGAGTTGGGCACTTTGCTCGTGCTCGTCTCCTCGATGTGCACCTGCTCGTGCGGAATGCCAAATGCGCGCGCCGCCACTTGGATCACCTTGGTATGCAGCCCCTGGCCCATCTCGACGCCGCCGTGCGACACGAGCACGCTGCCGTCCGCGTAGACGTGTACGAGCGCGCCACCCTGGTTCATGAACTTGGACGTGAAGCTGATGCCGAACTTGCAGGGCACGATCGCGACACCGCGCTTCTTCCAGCGGTTCGCAGCGTTGAACTCTTCAACCTGCTTCTTCTTCTCGTGGAAGGCGCTCCGCTCCATCGTGTGCTGCCACAGTGTGCGCAGGTCGAAGTCCTCGAGCAGCTGGCCGTAGTGCGTCACGTCGCCTTCCACATACATGTTGCGCCAGCGCACTTCCTCCGGCTCCAGCTTCAGTGTGCGGGCAATGTGGTCAATGTACGTTTCCGCAATCATGAGACCCTGTGGTCCGCCAAAGCCACGGAACGCGGTGTTGGTGGGTAGGTTCGTGCGGCACACGGTGCCGTTGACGCGCATGTTCGGGATGTTGTACGAGTTGTCGCAGTGGAACAACGCGCGATCCATCACAGCCAGCGACAGGTCCATCGAGTACCCCGCGTTGTTGTAGATGTCCACGTCCAGTGCCAGGATCTTGCCCTCCTTCGTCGCGCCCACCTTGTACTTGGCGTAGAACGGATGTCGCCCACCACTCGCGAGCATGTCGACATGGCGCTCAAGAAGACACTTGACAGGTCTCTTCATCACATACGCCGCGACCGATGCTGCGCACGAGACAAACACGCTGCGTGTCTCCTTGCCGCCGAAGCCGCCGCCAATGCGCTTCGTCGCACACGTAACGAGGTTGTTCCTGAGGCCAAGCACGCGCGCAACCAGCGACTGGGTCTTGGCGGCGGCTTGCGTCGACGCAATGACCTTGATACCACCTTCGTAAGGCGTCGACAGAGACACATTCGTCTCGAAGTAGAACTGCTCCTGGCCGCCCATATTCATCTCACCCTCCAGCACAATGTCCGAGTCGGCGAAGCCCTTGTCGACGTCGCCGTCAACGATCGAGTGCACCGGCAGAATGAACGACTTCTCGCGGATCGCGTCCTGAATCGTGATGATCGAGGGCAGCTCTTCGTACTCGACCTTCACCTTGTCTGCCGCGGCTGTCGCGATCTCATGGGTCTCTGCGACAACCATACCAATAGGCTGGCCCACACACAGGACCTTCCCGTCTGCAAAGCACTCTTCGTCCTTGAGAACGGGTCCAATCTTGTTAGAGCCGAGCCTCTCCGTCTTGAAGATGGACGCGTCGAAGAAGCGATGGACTCCTTCCATTGCGAGTGCCTCGCCTGCGTCAATGCTCTTGATCAAACCGTGGGCGCACGTTGAAAGCACCAGCACGGCATGAAGAGTGCTCGGTGTGTTGGGCAGGTCGTCAGCGTACATGGCTTCCCCTGATACTTGCATGTACGCCGACTTGTGCATCAGCGGGTCACCGACAGGCCCACGCTCAGCCTTGGCGTCACCCACGGGCTTATGGTCAGAGTCCAACAGCCCACCACGCTCCACGCCATAGGTTTGGACGCCGACGGACAGCGGGCGCGACGAGTGCACAAACGATTCGCCTGCGGACGTGATTTTTGCGTCAATCGCAGGTGCCACTGGGAGTTTTTCGGCGGCAGCGCTGGCTTCTTGAACGTCGACATCGAGCTGCTTGGACGTCTTGACGAAGAATTTGTACAGGAACGACCCGCACAGACTTTCGCGGTAACGAGCCATGCCACCAGGGACACCCTCAGGGAGCTTGAAGTCGTTGGCGTACAGCACGTCGCACGCGGAGTCGAAAGTCGCTGCGTCGAACGGCTTGCCAATCATAAACTGCTCAGTCGTCTGCGCTGCCTTGGTCACCGGTGCCATACCACCATACACGATAGATGCGTCCGCGATCGTCCACATGTCCGATTCGCTCACAGACTCGAGCTGGACGCGAATACCAGCCGTGACGATGCTAATGTCATCCTCCCGACGGCGCGCTTGCTTGAACGGTAGCATGTACTCCCACTTCTTTGTATATGGCACGTAGACGCTCGTGATGATCTCATCGGGCTCCAGTCCAACTTTGCGATAGGCGAGGAAGAAGTCGCGCACACGCGTGTAGCGCGAACCGTTCTCCAGCGACTGGATTTCAATGTACGCGTTCATGGCAGCCAGAAGTGGGTTCATGTCGGAGATCGGACTGGCCGTCACAAGGTTGCCGCCGATGCACGCCACGTTGCGGATGTGCGTGCTAGCAAACCACTTGAGCATCTTGGTGATCGACAAGAACGCTTGCGTCTGATGCTTCGGGAGCGTCTCACTCAGACCCGTGAGATGCTGCTTGACGTCAGTCAACGTGACCGCAGCGCCGAACTTCACGCCTTCAAACGCGTCCGCGCCAGCGAAGTGGGTTGTGTTGATCAGGTCGGTGCGCGCGACACCCTCAATAGCAACGAGCTCGGGCACGCGACTCACGTTGATGAGATGCGCGTACTTGAGGTTCTTGAACTTGGTCTCGATCCCCATCTCCGTGTTGCCCACCGAGATCTTGGCGTCGTTAAACTCGCTCTTGAGCTCAAGCAACTGTGTGAGCGTAACGGGCGAAAACCAGCGCACGTTCTTGCCCTCAATCTGGAGAAACTCGGGCGCTTGACCCTTGAAGATCAGTTCTTCCGGGAACTCCAGCTCTTGTGCTTTCTTGGTCAGTTTAGTTGGTGTCTTGCCGTCACCAAGCTGGCCATCCCAGCGCTTGGCGAGCGCGCGGATCTTGCTCGACGAGCAGCTCTTAACCTCACGAGGACGGCCCTCCGCGCCGTGCAGGTCTTCAATATCGACGTCGTCGCCGTTCGCTTGCTTGTTAGGGCACCCAACACAGTCGCCCTTACAATGCGACTCAAGTGCATCCACGCCAAAGCTCTTGGCAGCGTCCAGGATAGGTCGGTACCCCGTACACCGGCACAGATTGCCGTCCAGGTTGTGTTCAATCTCCTCCATCGTGAGCTGCGCGCCGGTCTCACGCTGCTTGACCATCGAATACAGCGCCATAATGAAGCCGGGCGTGCAGAAGCCGCATTGCGACCCATGTGACTCGGCGACCGCTTGCTGCACGACGTGCAGGTCGGTCGACTCGCCGCCGGGTCCAAGGATCGCACCGATGCCCTCAACAGTCGTGACGGCGCACGCGTCCATTGCACACAGCGGCGCGAGGCACGAGTTGACCGACATGTGGCGCACTTGGCGCGTGCGCAGGTCGAACTTGGACACCGTGACCGTGCAGGCGCCGCAGCCTCCTTCGCCGCAGCCGAGCTTCGTGCCCGTGAGGCCTAGGTCGTTGCGCAGAAACTGCAACAGCGTCATCTCTGGCCGCACCTGCTTCTCCGGCACCTGGACACGCTTGCCGTTCACGTACAGCACGAGGTCGCGGCGGACGCCTGTGGGACCCACGGCAACCACGCGCTCGAGCTCTTCCTCCCCAGGCGGCGGACGCGGAGCCATCGTTAACTATATATTGTAGGGGGCGATAGGTCGGTCTTCTTCTCGAGGGCGCGACTTGGAGAATGGCTTGCCTAGTCTGTGAATGCGCACGCATTCGTCCTTTCTTGATGCTGACATTTGTATGGGCCGTGAATGCGGGCGGGGGACACTTGGGACTGTGCGCATGGGGCGTGAATGCAAGGGAAAGATTTCCCAAACACCTGAGCGGGTCACAGAGTGGATTTAACACACGACTAAAATCAGAAGAGGGTGAGATGAGTGCAAATAAGAGCTGAAATGAACGGGGGCAGAGTTTGCTGTGACTCCAATTTTGAATTGTAAGTTAAAGGTAACCCGTGCTTTGTGAAAATTGCGATTGAAGGAGGGAGATGAACCGGCGGAACTGAAGCCGACGCAGGGCGACGTCACCACCCCCCGTGTGGTTCGCATTCAGGCCGGGTCTGTCCTGCAATACCCGATAACCCGACCCGAAATGGACAGACCCATTCAGTGAAACGGGTCAGAAAGCACCCGTCGGTGTCAGTGTCAGTCCGCTTTGAAGCTTGTGCTCGCCTCGAACGGTGTCCGCTCCAGCTACGACCGCAGACGCTTGGATCGAGCGAATGTTCTGGATGACAGCTACGCCCGAGAATTTGGAGGTGCCGGGGCGTCGGGGCCCATTCCGCGTAGCTGCTGCCAGTAGTGTCCGCACCACTCGCCGGGCTTTCGGAGATCAACTGGGTCATCCGCTCCAACATCGAGCCATCATTGCGTCCCAAGAGGGGGATGTGGTTGTCGCTGCTTCATGGACCTCATTGAATCAACGCTGACGTCTTCAGCTGCGTTGAGCGTCACCAATTCGGGGACGAGGTCACTCTTTTGCATCATCACACTGCTGAACCCGGCGCGAAGCCTGGACCAAAACCGACTCCTGGTTGCCCGCCTTTTCGTCGTCGTGTGACTGCTGTCGGATCTCGGCTTTCACGATCTCCATCAGCACATGTGCTCGCTGTCATCCTCTAACACGCGGCTCGTGGCGTGCTTGTTGGTCGCGGCGCTCGGCTCCACCGGTCGACCGAAAGATCGAATGCTGCGCCTTGGCTCAGGGGTTTCTCGGCGCGGAGTTGTCGAGGCCATGATCGACCAGATAGAAACTGTGTCGGCTACAGTGCTGTCATCACAGCGGTCGTTTCAGATCCGTGTTACTATTCCGCCGCGAATACTTCGAAGAAACGGTAACGCTGCCACTCACTAGGTGGCCGACCGGCGTTTCCATGGTCGAGATTGCACGGAGTCACGCCTGTGACGCCCACACCCTCGACAACGTTCAGCTGCTGCGATTTTGTCCAGTCTTATTGTTCGTATCAGCGTGGGCTTGCGGGCGGCTCGTACGAGTAGAAAAGGCCATTCCTGGTTTAGTCCCCATCCCAACATGCAGTTCACACTCGCACCGAATCTAATCGCTCTTCTCTTCGATCTCCTCATGTCGGCGTCAGGTATTCGGTGCACTTGCACAGCCCGCGGTCGTACTCGGCGCCAACAAGGAACTCGACGTCGGGTACAGAGGACGAGATGCGGTAGATCTGGCCGGATTGCACCACAAAAGTGCGTCAATTAGTCGATCACAACATTTCTACCACCAAATTGACCAAATGAGCGCGAACAAACCTTGTGAGTGCCCCACGTGATCGAGCCCGTGACGGTCGCATTGATACGGAAGATGAGCTCGTTGCTGCGGAAGTCTCTCCAGAGCGCGTACGACTCGGCCACGGTCGGCGGGGTGATGTGGATGGGCGCGATAATGTCGCTGATGGCGCCCGCGGTCGCCTCAAAAGGCGTGGAGAGCTCCCATTTGCCCACGAACGTGTCGTTGTGGTAAATATCGGCGCGGCCCGACTCGAGCACAAAGCCGAAGCGGTTCTCGTTGATGACGCTGATCAGCACCTGGTAGTCAATCTTGGGCTGCAAATGGCGCAAGCTTTGCAGGATCGACTCCCACTCAAACTCGCGATTGCACACGTTGTAGTCCGGGATGCGCGGGTAGTACATGAGCGCGAAGATCGTTACGCCCAGCAGCGTCGCCAGCCACCCCAGTCGCCAGAAGAACGTCGACCAGTTGAACTCACGCTCCTCCCTGCGTTCACCAATGCTAAACGTCACAAAAGAGGAACAGCATCATCACAGCAATGCTAGCCACGGTAGTACACACCGTTCGTATCGTGACTCGAGGCGGTCGAGCGCGTCGTCGTCCATGTCATTCTGGAAGGTCACCACTCCTTCTTCTGCCAGCAACAACGGCTGCACTTGGTCACCCGATCCATCCGTTCTGCAGGTGACATCAACGATCAGTATGACACAAAGACAAGCACGAATACGTGCCCGCACCCCCATACCCTGCTGTCGCCTTCGCCTTCGTCTTCTTCTGCTTCTTCCTCTTGCTGTCACGGATAGCCGACACGGCGACCGCCTGGCGCGATTGCGGCGGGCGGTGGCGGCAAAACACCGTGCAAATGGCCGAAATGCCGCAGACGCAGCACGTCAGAGTCACCACGAGGCACAGCACCGCAATGACCACCGACGGCGGCGGCCCGTAGCCCACATGCTGCGGCTCGGTTCTCTCGCAGTCTGCTCTCAAACAGCAAACAAGTGAGAAATCATCGCTACTAGCACGTCAATAACGGGTGAGCGGGATCGACTTACCCGACAGGTGGTGGCACTGGCTGATGCCCGTGGTGCAGCCGTGCGGCGACAGGATCGCGTGGCACTCAAAGTCGAACTCGCAAAAGTGGCACAGCGAGCTCGCGTTCAGACACGCGTCGCACGTCTTGTAGGTCGCGCAGGCGTCTTCAACAGTTGGATCGAACGCTCCGGGCGCTGACGGCGAGAGCAGCGCCGCAGGATCGAACACCGCGCCGCCCGCGGGCGCAGTAGGCGAGGCAGACGCGGCGGACGTCGCAAGCGCAAGCGCCGCCATCAGCGCAGCCGCCAGCGAGCGCATAGCGAGTCGGCAATGACCAGCGACGGAGGTGACGCCGCCGCACTGTATCGGATTTCTTTATGAGCGAACGAAGCTTGGAGAAAGAACGCGGAAAGGGAAATCTTCAACCTACCGATTATTCTCCCCGTAATCACACTATTTTATGTATACCACACTTTACCAGGGGAATGTCTCCGATAATAGGATATTAGCACACAACAATACATCCAGAGTTGGGAGCGCAGTACTCAGGTAGAGCATGGTGCGCGGTCGGACCAGACAGATTGCCTACCCGGCGGTGTGGCGCGCGCCAAATAAGAGGAGAAACACCCGCCAAAGCCTCCGAAGAGGGGGAAAAGGGCTGACGAGAAAGGACGACCGGCCGACGAACGCGGCGGCGCAGGAAGACGCGACTTGGGGGCGTCTGTACAGGTGAGGGTCAGACCTAACGTGTAGCGGAGGGTGTGTGGGTGTGCTTGGCGGGTTTTGACGCGATTCTGATGTCTCTAGCGGCCTCGGGATAGCCCAGAAAGGCCGCGTTTAGTGTAGACCAGGGCGACCATGGCGCGGGGCGAGGGAGCGGCGAAGGAGAGCCGCGCGGACTGGGTGGCGGTGGAGGCGCAGTTCCAGAATGCGGCGGCGGCGCAGCCCGCCAAGGCCAAGAGCGCATACCAGTTTTTCCAGAAGCACGTGATGGCCGAGGTGCGACAGGAGCTGGCGGCGCGGGCCGAGGAGAAGGGCGAGTCGCTCGAGCTGGGCTCCATCGCGCGCGAGGTGAGCGCGCGCTGGCAGCAACTCTCGGCCGTCGAGCGCGAGGAGTTCAACGAGCTCGCGGCTGCCGACAAGGCGCGGTACGACGACGAGTGTCGCGCGCGCGACGAAGAGGTCGAGGCTGAGCGGAAGCGCAAGCGGGAGGACATGTACGCCACAGTGGAAGGCAGGCGCGAGCGAAAGAAAGTGCGTCCGACCGTGCCGTTTTGCTCCCAGTTCTATCGCGTCTGGACGCTTTGTTTTGCTCACCGACTCTTCTATCCGTTGTTTGATAGGCGCCGGGGGTGGAGGAGCCGAAGCCGAAGCGCTCGCACCCGCCGCGCGAGTTGTCCGGGAAGCAGCTTGAGGCCAAGCGGCTTCGAGACGAGATCCGCCAGCAGGAGATCGAGGAGCGCGAGGAACTTAAGGCCGAGGAGAAGCGGCAGAAGGAGGAGCTCGCCAAAAAAAAGTCGGAGATTGCGTCTGCGCGGCTCAAGTACCTGTTGTCCCAGAGCGACATCTTTGCGCACTTCAGCGGACAGATCAACAAGAAGAAGTCGAAGAAGAAGGACGCCAGCGACGACAAAAAGCAGAAGAAGCGTTCGGAGCACGAGGAGGACGAGGACCTGCTGCACGACAAGCACGACATCGTGCGCCTTACAAAGCAGCCGTCCTTCATCAAGTTCGGCACGATGCGCGCGTACCAGCTCGAGGGTTTGAGCTGGATGGTCAACCTGGCGCATCAGGGCATTAACGGCATTCTTGCCGACGAAATGGGCCTCGGCAAGACCCTACAGACCATCTCCGTCCTCGCGTACTTCTTCGAGTACGAGAACATCGCAGGCCCGCACATTGTGCTCGTTCCCAAGTCGACGCTCAGTAACTGGCTGGCCGAGTTCAAGCGCTGGTGCCCGTCGCTTCGTGCGATCAAGTTTCACGGCACCAAGGAGGAGCGACAGCAGATTATCCAAGACGTACTGTGCCCTGGTCTGTCGGACAAGAAGCGCAAGTTTGACGTCTGTGTGACCACGTTTGAAATGTGCCTGAAGGAGAAGACCGCGCTGTGCAAGTTTGCGTGGCGCTACCTCATCATCGACGAAGCGCACCGTATCAAGAACGAAACGTCACAGTTCTCGACCGTGGTGCGCATGCTCGAGACCCAGCACCGACTGCTTCTCACGGGCACCCCGCTGCAGAACAACCTCCACGAACTATGGGCGCTGCTCAACTTCTTGTTGCCCGACGTGTTTGCGTCATCGCAAGAGTTTGACGAGTGGTTCAACCTGGACGTCGACGACGATGAAGCCAAGAAGCAAATGATCAGTCAGCTGCACAAGATTCTGCGGCCATTCATGCTGCGTCGCCTGAAGGCCGACGTGGAGAAAAGCCTTCCGCCGAAAAAGGAGACGCTGCTGTTCGTCGGGATGTCGGCCATGCAAAAGGCGCTGTACAAGTCCCTTCTGCTGCGTGACATGAACACTATCACTGGAGGCGCGACGGGCGTGTCTAAGAGCGCGTTGCAAAACATCGTCATGCAGTTGCGCAAGTGCTGCGGCCACCCGTACTTGTTCGAAGGCCAGGAAGACCGCTCGCTGGATCCACTAGGCGACCACGTGATTGAAAACTGTGGCAAGATGGTGCTCCTGGACAAGCTGCTCAAGAAGCTTAAGCAGCGCGGGTCGCGGGTGCTGATCTTTACACAGATGACGCGCATCCTCGATATCATGGAGGATTTCTGCCGCATGCGCCAGTTCGAATACTGCCGTATTGATGGACAGACGACGTACGAGGACCGCGAGTCGTCGATCGAGGAGTACAACCGCCCCAACTCATCCAAGTTCCTGTTCTTGCTGTCGACGCGCGCCGGTGGTCTCGGCATCAACCTGTACACGGCTGACGTTGTCATCTTGTACGACTCGGACTGGAACCCTCAGGCGGATTTGCAGGCTCAGGACCGTGCGCATCGCATTGGCCAAAAGAAGGAAGTCAACGTGTATCGTCTGGTGACGGCCGACTCGGTCGAGGAAAAGATCATTGAGCGCGCCCAACAAAAGCTCAAGCTCGACGCCATGGTGGTGCAGCAGGGACGACTGCAGGAGAAGCAGGCAAAGCTGAGCAAGAACGACATGCTGGAGATGATCCGCTTTGGTGCCGACCAAGTGTTTCGCGCGACCGACTCGACCATCACGGACGAGGATATCGACGCGATTTTGGCGAAGGGTGAGCAGCGGACGGAGGAGATGAAGCAGAAACTGCAGGCGCACGACAAGGGTGACCTGCTCGACTTCAAGCTTGACGGTGGCAGTATTCAGAACTACGACGGTGTTGACTACTCGAATGAGAAGGAACGCCAAGAAGAGCTCAAACGACTCGCGGAGGCCGAGTTTGCCAAGACGCTGACTGCGGGTATCGGCAAGCGTGAGCGCCGCGCGGTCATGCGTCAGAGCCTTGCTGGCCCCGAGCCGAACCGGCGCGGCAACTCGAAGCAGAAGCAGCTGCCGAAGGCGCTCCGCTTGCCGCGTATGGATGAGTGGCAGTTTTACAATCGGCGGCGCTTGTTGGAGTTGCACGACATTGAGTGCGCTAATTATGAACACGCCAAGACCGAGATGGACAAGCCGCCGCTTCCGCCGCACGCGCAGTATCTGAGCGAGGAAGAGCTGGCGGAGAAGGAGAAGCTGCTGCGTGAAGCATTCGGTGACTGGAACAAGCCGCAGTTCTTCCTGTTTATCAAGCTGTTGGCTCGTTACGGCCGTGCAAACGTGGAGGCTGTCGCCCGCGAGATGATGAAGCCGCTCGACGAGGTGCAGCGCTACGCCGAGGTGTTCCTGTCGCGTGGACCGGAAGAACTCGGTGACTGGCCGAAGATTCTCAAGTCGATCGAGAAGGGGGAGTCCAAGTTGCTTGAGATTGAGCGACTCACGGCTGAGACCGCGCGAAAGGTCGAGCGATACGCGAACCCGTGGGAGGAGATGCCGATCAACTACCAGGGCAAGGGCGGCAAGGTGTTTACCGAAGAGGAAGACCGCGTGCTGCTGTGTCTGGTCAACAAGTTTGGCTACGGCGCGTGGGATCGCATCAAGCAGGAGATCTGTAGTCTCGAAATATTTGCGTTCGACTACTACCTGCGGTCACGCACACCCGCCGAGATTGGTCGCCGCTGCGACTCATTGATGCGCATTTGCGAGAAGGACAATGCCGATCTGGAGGCCAAGGAGAAGAAGGAGCACGAGACGCGCGAGGTGTTGCAGCGACAGCGCGAGGACTTAGACGCGCGACTCGCGACGGCGCGTGACGAGCTGAAACGCCATCAGCAGCGCGTGGACGATCTCATCATGAAGGAGGCCAAGCGTATGCAAGCTCAGCGTGAGGCGAAGCGCACCAAGAAGCGCAAGGAGCGCGACGAGAACGAAGTGGGCGTGGATCAACACAGGGAGGCTCTCGCGTCGTTCGTGCTCAAGGCGACCACCATGGACGCAGCTAAGGTCGCGCTAGACTTTTGTGCGCTGATCAAGGAGGAGAAAGGTCACGAGCTGCAACCGTCGTATGTGCTTAAGAAGATTCGGCAGATCGCGGTGCCGCTCGACAATGTCTCGAAGGGCCAGTTGGCGTGGGCGCTGAAGCCGCAGGAAGACGGGGCGCGCGAAGAGGACGAGGAGGACGAGGAGGACCACGATGGCGGCGTGAAGAAAGAGGCAAAGGTGGCCAAACGGGAGAACATGGCGGACGTGACCGACTCGCTCGATCGCAAGGTCAAGACGGAGGATGCAGTCGACGGGTCACCAAACGCGAACCGACTCCCCAAGTCCCCGTGGTCGCCGTCAGCTATGAAGCAGAAGTCCTCGTCGGGCTCTACGACCAAAGTGAAGAAGGAGAAGAAGCCAAAGAGCAGCGGGCGGCTGAGCGCGGTCCGGAAACCGCGCAGCGCTTACGTCCTGTACAGCGTCGCTCATCGTCAAGAGGTCAAGCAGGCACTGCCACACGGTGCGCAAATGGTGGACGTGATGGCCAAGCTGCTCGAGATTTGGCAGGGCATGAGTGAGGCTGAGAAGGCGCCGTGGATCGAGGCCGCCGCGCAGGACAAGTGCCGGTACGAGCAGGAGATGAACGAGACGGCGTAGACTGCACTGCGAGCGGAGGCGCGGACACGTTTGGTAAGTCGACAGGCTGAGCTGCTAACGCCGACGGTTGGTTTCCATGATTTGATGATGCTGGGTGCATGATTGCCAGTGACGACGGTCTCCACAAGCGCCAGCGTTTCCATCTTCGTCCCGAGAGGCAAGATTTGTGCTGTTGCTCCTATAGTGCTCTTGGTTGAAAGGTTTTCTTGTGAAAAACAGCGCGAATGCAAATGCACATGATGTACTTCAGTATCAGAAAGCTCACGTCGACAATTCTTGAATCACGCATCATTGGTACAGCCTGCTGAGCCAGTCCGCGGCGACATATCGCTGCTGTCTCCTGGCGAACGGAACCAAGTCGTCCAACTCGAACAGCTCCGGGTAGCGCGCATGCAGCCACTCGAGCATTTCCACGTTGTCGTGACTAATGGCCGAGAAAACAGCGCGCGTCGTGCAAGCCGCCACCTCACCATAGTGTTCGTGCAAGAACCGCAGCATGGACAGGTCGTCCCGCCGAGCAGCTGCGTCGAACGCTCGATCGGAGCAGCCCTCGCTGCGGTTCTCGTGCAGCCAGCGCACCAACTCGTCGAACCCACATAACACCGCGCGATCCATGGCGTTCGTCGTGCAGCCCTCCCTCCGGTGGTGGTGCAAGTACTTGACGACTTCAAAGTGTCCGTTGCCAGCGGCGTTGTCGATGGCGCGATGTGTACACCCCTCGCTGCGGTTCTCGTGCAGGAACTTGACGACCTCGAGCCGTCCAAGCGCGGCGGCGTCGTCCATGGCGGCGGCCGTGCAGCCTTCCGATCGGTTCTCGTGCATGAACACGACGATGTCCAAGTGCCCGTTGGCGGTAGCAGCGTCCATAGCGTCCGGCTCCCACCGCAGCGCTGGGAAGCGTGTGTGGACGAACTGGACCACGTCTAGGCGGCCCGACCCAGCGGCCGTAACTACGTCTGTCGCGATGCACTCGCCGCCCAGCGAGTGCTGCACGAGCCACTCGGCGATCTCCAAGTGCCCCTGGCGCAGCACCCAGCGCATCGTCCACGCTTCACAGCCTGCGGCCGGGTAGCGGTCATACAGCCACTGCACAATGTCCAGCCGGCCGATGCCCGCCGCCCCCGTCATGGCCGCGCGCGAGCAACCCTCCCTTCGTTGGTTCAGCCACTCCAGCGCGCGCATCTGCCCGTGAGCCGCGGCCACGTCCATCACGTCGCTTGTGACTGCGTACTCGCGGCCGAACCTCCTCGGGAAGTACTCGCCCAGCCACTGGAGCACGTGCAGCATCCCTCGCGCGGCCGCGACCTGCATCGCCTTGTCCAACACTTTGGCCTCGCGAGACGTCCACTTGCGCTTCTCTTTGCGCGCGCGCAGCATGCGCCGCGTGTCCGTCTGCGGCACGCGCAGCTCGCGCCAGCGCTCGGGATCGTCCACGAACGCCTCCACGCGTTGGCAGACCTCGCGACACGCGAACAGCGCGCCATGTTGGCGCACAACCACATCGATGCAGGTCAGCATGGGTGCTTGTTGCGTTGTGTTGCGCTGACTTTCGCACGAATTTGGTGCGCAAGGTGCGCATTAAGCAGGTCGAAGTACACCTCACTCGCACTTACGGTTCAGTCAGTTCAGTATCATCTAAAGTATGATGCGTACCTAACGTCCCTTTGGCTGCACCTGTTTGCGAACTTAGTGTGAATGATTCTGGCCTTTCTCGTGAGTGCTGGTCACGGAAACTCGCTCGGCATCTTTTTGGTGCACACTGTCGCGGTTTCCTCGAGCAAGGGAAGCAAGCAGCAGTACCGTGAGCGGAAAGTACGCGAGGATGGCGCCGGAGAGGGCGGCCAAGCGCGCGGAGGGCGCGCCAAAGCAGCAGCAGCAGCAGCAGCAGAGGAAGAAGGCTGCCAAGCAGAAGCCCAAGAAGCAGAACAACCGCGACGGCGAGCGCGTCGTGCTGCGGTGGCAGGCGGTCGAGGAAGATGCGGGCGAGGTGAGCCCGGCGAGTCCGCCGGCATTGGCGAGTGAGAGGAGCACTGGTGCGAAAAGTGCTGGTGCAAAGTCGACCAAGAAGAAGAAGACGAAGCAGCAGCAGCAGCAGAAGGAAGGCCTGGGCGACACGTTCGATGATGACGCGCTTGTAGGCATCAGGGACGAAGAGGACGACGATGAGGAGGAAGATGACGAGACTGGGACCTTTGACGGAAGCAAGTTCATCATGCTCGACATAGAAGACGATCTGGAGCAGCTCGCTCTTGATGCTTCCGCCCTGTCCATCGGTGGCGGCCACAGGGCGAAGAGTCAACGTTTGCCTCAAGCCGAGAAGCCGTCAAAGTCAAGCAAGAAGAAGAAGAAGAACAAAAAGCCGAAGCAAGACCTGTCATCGCCGAGCTCTTTGACGCTGGACGGTGCAGTAAGCAGCTCGACACCCAAGAGCGCCGCGCAGAAAGCTGATGGGAAAACCGGTGGAGCAAAGAAGAACGGGAAAGAACGCGATGGAGCGAAGCAGCAGCACACAGAGACACAAGAGAATGAGGCATCAGTGGTCGATGCCAAGAGCAAGAAGAAGTCGAAGAAGAAGGACAACAAACTACCAAGCGCTGCGCAAAACGGCACGCGCGTGGACCAGAACGCCATGAAGCGCAACGATCCGGAAAGACCCAGTACCGAAACTGCTTCCGGTGACAAGGCGAAGCGTGAGACACGATCTCGCGGGCACTTAGAGCGAGGAGGGCGTGCAAATGGTGATGACGACAACAAGATGGTGTACACGGACTACCTCGCGCGCGACGTCGTTACTCGGGGTCTCGAGGACGGCTCACTCCTGCAGGGCAAGCTGCGCGTTAACGCAATGTATCGGATGGATGGCTACGTCACCGTTGATGGGATATCCATGGACATCCTCATCAAGGGCATGGCGGACCGGAATCGCGCGGTGGACGGAGACCTCGTGGTGATCAAGCTGCACCCGGAAGAAGAATGGAAGTCTCTGGGCGATGCATCTGACGACGTCAGCCCGGTTGCGCCAGTGCCTATGATCCAACAAGCAGCGACGGTGCCTTCGAAGCCGGAGATTGATGCGGACGCTCTTCACTCGTTATGGCGTCCGAACGTCGACTCTTCCAAGTGCATTATTTCTAGCGCTGAGGTCATGGGCGACAAGGAGAGCGACGCGAACAGCAAGCTTAAGGTTCAGCTGGCGAACATCAACGAGCGTGTTCGCAAATGTCGCGCTCGACCGACGGCGACGGTGGTGTTTGTGCTGGCGGCGGGAAACTCCGGTGGCTTCATTGGCTGCTTGGAGCCAAGGACGAAGATGACGGATGCGGACGCGCCGCTTCCATCGGACGATGCCTATGCATACTTCAACGCGCATGACCAGCGGCTGCCTCGGCGGATCCAGATCCCACGCCTTCAGTTGCCCGACGAGTTCATTCGCCGACCGCTGGTGTACTCCAAGACGATGTTGTGTTTCTGTCGCATCAAGACGTGGTCGACACAGTACCGGAGCCCCAAGGGAGAGTTCGTGAAGACGGTAGGCGAGTACACTGGCATAGATACAGGAATCTCAGCCATCCTATCCAAGAACGACCTGCAAGCGCACACTCTCGACTTTAGCAGCGCTATTCTGGAGGAGCTGGACGCGAAGTACGGCACGAGCGGCGAGAAATGGGATATCCCCGACGAAGAAGTGGCTAAGCGGCGCGACTTTCGCGACTACCAGATCTTCAGCATTGACCCGTACAATGCGCGAGACTTGGACGACGCGTTGCACGTTCGCGCGCTCGACGAAGCGTGTACGACGTTTGAGATCGGCGTGCACATCGCGGACGTGACGCACTTCATCGAGTACAACTCGCTGCTGGACAAGGAGGCCCAATCCCGTGCGACGAGCGTCTACCTGCCGAACCGGGTGCTGCCGATGCTGCCGCGCATCCTGTGTGAGAAGCTGTGCTCGCTGCAGCCGCAAGTTGATCGCTTGGCGTTCTCGGTCGTTTGGCAGATGAACATTGACGGCACACTGGTTGAGGGGGTGGAGCCGTGGTTCGGCAAGTCGATTATTCGGTCATGCTGCAAACTCGACTATGGGTCGGCGCAGAAGATGCTGGATGGCACGATCACCAGCGAAAACCTGGACGAGTGGGAAGTCGACCGGCGCCCGATCCCGGGAGCTAACTCGAACATCACGAACACCAGTGTCATCCAAAGCGTCAAGGACCTGTGGGCGATCGGCGAGAACCGACGCGCGATGCGCTTCGACACTGGCGCGATCAGTCTGAATGACATTAAGCTCGTGTTCACGTTGGACCCGAAGGGCAACCCGACACAGTTTGGGTCGTACCAGATCAAGGACAGCAACCGATTGGTCGAGGAGTATATGCTACTCGCGAACTTCCTGGTGGCGCAGAAACTGCTCCAGGCACATGGCCCGCTAGCGTTCATCCGCCACCATCCAGCGCCAGTCGAGCGCGCGATGGAGCTGACACTCGGGACACTGAAGGAGCATGCGCTCGAGATTGATGGATCGGCCACGAAGCGCTTGTCGGACTCGCTCGACCGTGTGCGGCGCGACCATGGCGAGACTGTGTTTGCGATTGTTCAAGCGATGCTCATCAAGCCAATGAAACCGGCGGAGTACATGGTGGCAGGCAACGGCGCATCGCCGGACTCGTGGCGCCATTACGCGCTCAACATCCCGTACTACACGCACTTCACGTCACCCATCCGTCGGTACGCGGACGTTGTCGTGCACCGTTTATTGCAGGAAAACGTGACGAGAGGTTCTGCCGAGCCCAGCAACGTGAGTGCGCGCCTGATCGAGTTCACATCGGTCGCGCAGAACTGCAACGACAAGAAGATGGCGGCTAAGGCGGCCGAGAAGGAATGCGACGAGGTGTTCCTGTGTGCGTACGTCAAGCACCTGAGCGCTGTCGATGTCACCGGCGTCGTCATGAGCTCGGGCCAGCAGAGCTTCACCGCGTACATCATGGAGCTGGGCGTCGAGCGGCGACTGTTCCTCAAGGACCTGCACATTTCGGGCGCGTGGGACGAGAAGGCCAAGGTGCTGACTATCCAACTGCCGACGCCCAAGGACAAGTCGAAGAAGAAAAAGAACAAGCAGCGCCGCCGCAAGCAGGAAGGTGCCGACCAGAAGGAGGAAGAGAAGGAGGAATCGCCGTCAGCTTCATCGCCGGTCGCTGATGCTAGTGCTGAGAACGACGAGGAATCGCTACCTGCGCCGCCTCGGCTGCTGCGCCTCGCGTTCATGACGCAAGTGCGGCTGAAAATGTCGGCGACCACCAAGATGCCGCTGGCGCTGACGTTCGCGCTGGTGGGCGCGGCCGACCACCAGGAACCTGCCCAGGCTGAATAGGAAGTAGTAGTGACGTCTTCATGCAGTCAAGCCGTGATCAATCGCTCGTTGATCATGTTTGTGTATTTTCATGTGTTGTGGAACGAGGAGCCACCTTCCACTACCTTTCCTCATCCCAGAGTCAAACTCAAACGCAAAAGCAAAGCCATGTCCGACCGTCTTCTTCTATCTCCGTCCTTCCTCGCTCGCAGTTTAACGGAACTGAGACTTGAGCACGAGCAGGCGGCCGTCGATGGCGTCGACCTCCACGTCGCAGATCGTGCGCAGGATGTCCTTGAGCAGCGCCTTATCGTTGTCCGTCACGATCAGCTTGCGCAGTTTCCGGAGCAGGTCGCGCGTGCGCATGCGGCCGCCATAGCGCATGAGCTCCTGCTGCACGCCGGCCTCCGTGAGCCGCGTCGTCGACGTCGTGCCGGTGCCGCCCGTACCCGTCTTCGGCTTGGTCGGCGTCTCATCCTTGTTCTTGCTCGAGCCCGACACCTCATCGATCGGGCGCTTGCGACTGTTTACGCCGTTGGCTCCAGCGCCCGCGCCATTCGCGCTACCATCCGTACCCGCGCCCTTGCTCCCGCCATCAGCCACACCACTCGACGCCTTATCTCCAGCCCCGCTGCCTGACGCGACGCCCGACTTGCCGTTCGCGTCGCCAGAAGCGGACGCCGCGTCCGACCGGTCGTGGATGATGTTGCCGCCCAGGTCGCGCTTGATCTTGTCCATGTCCGTGGCGGAAAAGTCCTCGTCGTCGTCATCATCGCCCTCATTGTCGTCGCCCTTTTCGTTGGCCACGTCCAGCATCTCGCCGCTCTGCGCGCGCTTGAGCAGATCCTTCATGGCCTGGCCCGTCTCGGTCAGCTTGCCCGTTCCCTCGGGGTCGACCTCGAACTCGTCCTCTTCCGAGTCGGACGCGAGTCCCTTGACGTCGTCGTGGTCAATCTCGGCCTCGCTCTCATCGTCGTCAAACTTCTCGTCAAAGTCGCCGCCATCCTCGCCCGTGGGGCCGCCTTCTTCGCTCTTCTTGGGCGCGCGCGCCACGCGGCGCGGACGGCTCTCACTGACCGAGAAGATGTCCTCGCCCTCGCCCTTCGGCTTGGCCCCGCCCTTGGCCGCGCCGCCCAGCGCGCCCGTGCGCATCCGAGGCGCGCTGATGGCATCGCCGTTGCCGTCCGGCTTGTCTTCGCCCGCGAGCTTGTGCTTCATGAGCCAGCGCTCGACCGCGCGCTTCTTCTCGTTGTTGAGGTCCTCCGCCTCCTCGAGCGTCAATGTGCGGTATGCCAGCGGCTTCTTGAAGCGGAACCACTGCTCCACGGGCATGACCGAGAATTCGTCGTTGTGCCGGTTCTTGACCAGCAGCATGTACGTCGACTGCTGCCCGCCCTCAAACGTGCCCACGAACTTGTTCTTGCCCTCCTGGTCCTCAATCACCCAGCCGGCCGTGCGCGTGTCCTTGCGCCGCCGCCGCCGGCGCTTGCGCAGCGCCGGGTTATAGCCCACGGGCTCCTCGTCCTTCTTCTCCTCATCCTCGTCGGGCACGCGCTCTGGCTCCGGGTACATCATGACGGGCTGAGCGCACGTGCTGAACTTGGGGACCTGCGGCACGTCGAAGCGCGCGATGTTGTAGCGCTTGATGGACGGCGTCGCGCGCAGCACGAACGTGTCGGGCATCGAAGAGGCCGAGGACGCGGGCTTGGCGGCCGCGGCAGCGCCATTGCGCGCGGAAGAAGGCGCCGACCCGCGCTGCATTTTCGCTTCCGGAAAACGATCGTTTGAGGGCTTCCGCGCTTTTTTGACAGCGGTTCACTATGGGAAAGGACGGCGGCGTGGGTTGTTTCTTGGCTCGGGTGGCGTGGGAGGGGGCGGGTTGAACAGATGTATCACCGTCATGATTCGTTAAAGTACGAAAATACGAGAGGAGTCTTTTGTTCGGAAGGATAGAGTATTACATTGTTGGTACCATGTATTGAGTACGTCATGCCGGTGCTTGGAGACGGTTGTCGCAAAAGCAGTACTTCTCGTTTAAAACGCCAAAATGTCAAAATTTATCACCGAAAAGGCATGGCGTTATCAAAATGAAGCAGATTGATATAATTTATGATATTGCATGATGTATTACAAGTTATTGCACAGGTGAAAGAAATTCAAATGGTGCAACATGTGGAAGGTCGTTTTCACCCTGAATATCAAATATAACAAGTTTAACATTGGGATCTGCTTGGCACTAAGTGACGCGAATGCTTTTCGACCAGCTGGATCAGCTGAACGTTATTACTCACAAATATTAATACAGTACACGCAGGATTTGATTGCCTTCAAGCAATTCCAGCCAGCGCCGCGCCTGGGGCCCAAGCGGGCACTAGAGACACGCTACATGCTCATTTCAGCTCATCGTCGTCCGAATTTCATTTGCTTTCACTATGTGTAGCCCCGTTACTCGAACCGGACAGTACAGCAAGTACAGTAGCTCTTCGGGTTGACCACTCCGCTCCGCCTTCCAGTCTACGATTCGCCGAGAAGAGCGCAGCACCCCAAGCCGCAGCGTCGCTATATATTGCACTTACAGCAGAAAGATGCGGTCGTTCGCGCTTACCAGCGTCGCGGCGCTCGTAGGCGCTCTTGGCGCCTCCACGGCCGTCGTCGAAGCCGCGTCCTCCTTCGGCTACACCTCGAGCTCGAGCAACTGGGTCATTACCACTGGCGCCGGCCTGCAGATCACCATGGCGCAGTCGACGTGCGACATCACGAGCATCGACTACAACGGCAACGAGCTCCAGTACAGCTCCAAGCACACGCACGTCAACTCGGGCCTCGGGTCGCTCACCTCGAGCATCCGCACGCTCAGCATCGACGACGACGACGACATGATCCAGATCGGGTGCCAGACCACGGGCATCACGCAGTACTACATGTTCCGCTCTGGCGAGAACGCCGTCTACATGGGCACGTACCACTCGACGGACGCGGGCCTGTCGGAGCTGCGCTTCCTCGCGCGCCTCGACACGAGCGTCATGAACAAGGGCATCGTGGAGGCGACCTACGACTCGACTTCGAACACGGCCATCGAGGCCGAGGACGTCTACGAGCTCGGCAACGGCACCACGCGCTCCAAGTTCTACTCGGGCGTCGCGTTCATCGACGACCAGGTGCACGGCGTGAGCAGCACGGCCGTGAAGGCCGGCGTGTACTACGTGATCTCGGACCGCGGGTATGAGACGTCCATCGGCGGCCCGTTCTTCCGCGACATCAACAACAAGTTCGACACGGCCAATGAGCTCACGTTCTACATGAACTCGGACCACACGCGCACCGAAGACTACCGCTACGGCTTCCACGGACCCTACGCGCTCGTGTTCACCTCGGGCGCCGCTCCGTCGACGTCGGACGTCAGCTTCGACTTCTTCCAGAGCCTCTCCATGACTGGGTTCGTCAAGGACACCGCTCGTGGGTCTGTCACGGGCACCATCTCGGACTTCAACAGCGTCATCGGGTCGTCGGACAACGTCGTTGTCGCCTGGTCCAACTCCGATGCGCAGTACTGGGTCGACGCGGGCGAGGGCGTGACGTCCTTTACGTCGCCGCTGATGAAGCCGGGCACGTACAACATGACGGTGTACAAGACGCAGCTTGCTGTCGGCACGAGCCAGATGACGGTGACCAAGGGAAAGACGACGACCGCGACGGCGACCGTGACGTACGAGCTCGAGAGTGACCCGATATGGCGCATCGGCACGTGGGACGGTACGCCCGACGGCTTCCTCAACGCCGACAAGATCCACACCATGCACCCGAGCGACGTGGCCATGGCGGACTGGGAGCCCATCACGTTCACGCCGGGCACGGACGACGACAGCGACTTCCCCATGGCCCAGTTCCGCAGCGTGAATGACCCGATCACGCTTTCGTTCACGCTTACCAAGTCCCAGGCGTCCTCGCAGCGCACGCTCCGCATCGGAGTGACGATCGCGCAGAGCAGCGGGCGCAACAGCATCACCGTCAACGGCGACTACACGCCGAGCACGCCGGCGTCCGTGGCCGTGAAGACCCGCGGCGTCACGCGCGGCGTGACCGTGGGCAACTACAAGCTGTACGAGTACGCGATCCCGGCCGCGCACCTCGTCACAGGCACCAACACGATCGCGCTCACGATCGCCAGCGGGTCCACTGACCCGGACGAAGACTTCCTGCACGCGTCCGTCGTCTTTGACGCGCTCGAACTCGTCTAAGTGCCGCCGACCAACGCGTAGTACCACTGCCCACCACTCGTGTCAGTGTCACAACCCCGTCCAGTAGAGTGTAGATGTGATCTGCTTGGCATCGCCCCAATTGCCCAGTGATTGGAGCTACCAAGGATGTAGTAAATGAGTTGTCGTGGAGCTTCAACGCTGTCAACTTCAACTTCAATAAGTTCGCATTTTGCGGACGACTTGCACGGCGCCTTTTCAAGCGCTACTCCCTCCGAATCGAAATGATTGAAACATGGTTTATTGTGGATGGACCGAAATGATAGAAACAATCAAGTCAGTACTCATCCGGTCAGATTTGGGTTATTTGTTTGAAGAGGGTATAAACTCACACTGTATTACATTAG